>PVIU01000344.1:13136-86743 GCA_004026605.1 Ondatra zibethicus | reverse complement strand
AGCTGACTTAGAGCTTTCAGAGGGTGGAGAGAGCAGATGGAACCAAGAATCAAATGACCACATCCCTGCTTGCTTGCCCTTCTGTAACGTGGGGTTTAGGTTAACACCTACCACGTAAGGTTAAACGATTAAACGGAGGCTTAATCTTTACAAGGCCTTGGAAACAGTGCCACATAGCACACACTAAACTCCAACAAGCATGCATTCAATTGAAAATCCAACAATGAAAACCTCAACCTCCAGTGAAAAGACAACCCCAGGGGGACAGGAGTGAAGGCCAGGCTGTCTTCTTTGCACAGTCGTGGACACACATCTCCCTAGCTTTGCATGAGACTAACACCACCACCAGCAACAAACCCTGTCCAACACACACACACACACACACACACACACACACACGCACATACAAAATTAAAAACACTCAAATCAACTGCTAAGTACTGTCAAACAAAAAACAATAACAAACTGCGTGTGGCTAAATTCTCCCTCAGAGCCAGGATTCTTTCTTTCCCTCTTCCCTCTCCTCCTTTCTCAACTGCAAGAATGGGCCAATATGCCATCTAGCAAATAAAGACACGTGCCTAACAGGAGCTGGAGAGAAAACCCTTCTAGCTGACCAATGCTTTTTAAATCCATCAAGATTTTGGACACAGCTCGGAACTGAAGTCATGTCTGTCACTAGCACTGCTCTGGTTTATACAGCTAAGGAGCCTCTGTCCCCTGCCATGCAGAAGCTCACCCCAGTTACAGGTAAAGTGGGACCCTGTGGGAGGGATGAATGGCCCCAAGACTCAGGGTTGGGCGGTGGTGGTTAGTGGTAGTGACATACCTTCCAGGTCTCAGACCCCTGCCCCTCAGCCTGACTCTTTCTCCCTCCCTGGACCTAGGAAGCCACCTGCTGCCTGCTGGTTACCATCCTACAGCTGGGGCAGCACAGTCAACAATGGACACGTAACCACAGATAGGCACAGAACAGGTAGGGGCACTGTCCTGCAGTCAGTGCCTGTCCTGACTCGGGATCATGAGTGCTAACCAGTCGCCAAGTCTATGGTGACATTGCCAGCTCCAGCTCTTCCATGTCATCTCTGAGGCCAGCCTTCCTCTGAGTGACCCCTGAACAACAGCTCCTGGTCTGGGGCTAAGTGTACAGCCACGCGACACCAAGTAAGAATTACAGTAAACAGCCTGTCCAGGAAAGCAATACACCATCGAGTTGTACAGGGGCTGAGACTCCCAGAAATGAACAGCTAATACTTACTCAAACCCACAGTTCCACAAAATAAAACAAATGGTTTGTATTTGTGGGTTACAAACAACTGCAACAAGGAGTATAAAATAAAGCAAATAATTTTCACGGGTGAGGAAAAAAAAATTTCAACCCAGGCCCATGGAAATTTTACATCTTAGAACTTGCTCAGCTGTCACCTGTCTCTCCAAAGCTTTCACATGTGAGGGTCAAGTTTTGGGGGGCCCAAGGATTCCTGGCTGCATCCAGACTCCAGCATGGGCTTCCAAACTCAGGTCAGATGGGGTATAGAGGTGTTTGTTGCCTGCTACCTCCAGATCTTCCAGGCAACTCACAGAATTCCTCTCCTTAAAAGCCTATGTCAGCTGGCCAGGCCAAGCAGGTCTTACTCCCCTTTGCTAGGTGACTATGGGCAACTTCCTTAACTTCTCCAAGAAATGTCCAACCCGAATTCAAATAGGATTATAAGTATCTATTTGGAGGTTTAAAAGTTAAGTGAGAAATCTGAGGAAACCCCTCTAGTACAATGACAAGAAGAATCCAGTGGCGCCTCTATCTGGACCTCCCAGCGGACCACCCTGAGCCCTGAGGTCAGTCCGCCAGCCAGTGTTCACCCAGCTACGGTTCCTCAGGCAGAACACGGACCTGTTCCTCACTACAGACAGGACTAATAATTAGTTGTCACGACTTAATAATAAAACGAGATAATCCATACCACAATATACATGGATTTAACTAATCTTAATTTTGAGGGAAAATAGCAGCTCCCAATAGATCAAATGCAAGTGTTCTGAGACGCCCTGCAAGTGGGGTTATCTCCAGCTTCCAGCACAAGCCACTTAGTTACTCTCTCTCACATCCAGGGTAATGTTTCAGTCTTTCACACTGAATTTTCTATATAGCCTGCAGCGAATATTCTCAGAGCAGCATGGAAATCATGGGGCTCACCAGGACCCCTTTTCTCCAGCAGTGGGCTTCTGAAACCATAAACCAAACCCCTGTCTGTCCAAGGGCTCTCCAGGCTCACCCTGGGCCCAGCTCAGGTTTTCCAATGAAGACACAGACACCATGGTGATAGCCACCTGTCACCTCCAGGCTAGGGACCTACCATCTCCCGCCATTACTATCCTATAGCCTGCATTTTAGAAACCTGACATTTGGGGTTTGGGAGTGTTAGGGCTCAAACCTGGGACAAATGACTGAGATGCCTAGTAACATCAAAGTAGACTCAGGTCGCCAGGTTCTCCCAGCATCCCTCAGTTCCTACCTGTTACAGAGTCCTCCTGGCTGGCATACCTCCGCCCTCCACTCTAAACTATTCCTGCCCAGGGACTTGGCTGGCCTTCCCCTTCCCCTAGTTTCTCCGGTCCCTATATAACTCAGGCATTTTGGCTATGCCCGTTTCTTTGCCAGTTCCTTAGCCCAAGCACCCGTCTAAATGGCATCTCTCTTGTTCTCCTTCCCCCCTCTCAAACATGCTTCAGCTCAGCCCGGCCATGTTTACTCCGGACTTTCCCAGATGCTGCTCTCCCTTATATCTGTAATTAAAAAAAAAAAAAAAGCCCTCAACCCCTTAAGAACAGTCATGTAGTCATGTCCTCCTTTTATTTCTTTTTTTAATTCAGGGAAAGGAAAAGATGGCCCCCTTTGAGTATGGACAGGGTGATAACATGAAGAACCAAATTTCCTTTGAAGGCCATCTTAGGAGGAAGCAGAGGGCCAGATTCCGCTCTGAGACTGAGAAAGCGGGTTTCCCCTGGCTGCCAAGCTGGGTCCACTCTTTCCTCTGCTGGGCTGTCTACCTCCAACTTGATCAAACCTAGGTCTCATTTCATTAAGTCCTCTTCATGATGCAGAAAAGGAAGCAAGTGAGACTGGAAAAGTAGAGTGGGTCTCCCTCAGACCCACTGGAGTAAACGCCTTTGGGTTCAGTCCAGGGGACACCAAGGTCCCCACCCCTTCCCAGGATGAGGCACTGTGCCAGACATCACAACATGGCGTTGGTGTGATAAAAGACAGAAGGGTGGACTGGGACCCTTGCCCATCTCACCCTGCCGCTGTTCCTGATGTGCGAGTCTCAGAACCCAGTGGAAGCTTCCACAGTTCTCACCGAGCCTTTCCTAAAACACCCAAAATTGTGTGTGGTTGGGAAGCAGAGCGGCACGGTGAGAAACCTCGGGTGGGGTGGGGGGACACACACGTGCACTCACATGTACATCATATTTGTGCCCTCCCTGTACCAGCTACCCACACACAGGCCTGAGTCATCATTAGCACAGAGAAGGAAAATTAAGTCTGTGAAGGGCTGGAGGGCTGGGAGCAGGGCGCCTCACGTCCTGTCTTTCCTATACAGCTTCAGATCCCAAACAACTGAAATCGTTTCTATCCATCCCTTCCCTAGATAACCCCTCAGCAAACCCTGTATCTCCTCATCCCCCACCCGGGTCAGCCTGGGTGCATGGACCTAGTGTCTGAGCAGAGTGTCCCTGCTAGAGGCAGGGAGAGGCCATAGGGAGGCATCACTAGCTGCACGGGTGGGCATTACCATCAATACCCTTGTACTCTTGACTCAGACCTCCAGCCAAAGGCTTTACTTCCAGCCAATCACCACTGTCCCTAGGTGGGCCTTGACAACAGTCACCAGGAATTTCCTCTACCACAGCAGGTGAGCATCGAGGAAGAAGGAAGGAAGGAAGGAAGGAAGGAAGGAAGGAAGGAAGGAAGGAAGGAAGGAAGGAAGGAAGGAAGGGGTGCTCTCCTCCAGGAGCTGAGCTTTATAAATTCCTCTCTGTACCTTCTTAATCCTCTATCATTTAAAACAACAAAAAGATCACAGACTGTTTATAGCCATCTCCAGAATGATATTGCCAAAGAAGGAGTAGGGACAGAGTTCAGACCTGGGTTGGATGACTAGTCAAATCTCAACTCAGTTCCCACACTGGGGACACAGTTAAGGACAGGAAAAAAATCTCAACACCTCCACCCATCTCTGGGGCCCTGCTTCTAGAAGTTTCTGGCAGAAAGGAAAGGCTATGGGAAACAAGTGAAGGCTACAAACTGCAGGCTCCAGAACGTGACCCCATCATGGACTCAGCCACCCCAGCCAGACAGAAGCCGAGTCCCGAGGATCAACAGCCACCTGCTCACCAGCTACTAGCAGGGACCAGCAAGGCCAGTGAAGACAGCCGCGGGACCTGGAGCAGCTGGGAAGTGCTCCTGAAGCCACAGCCAGGAGGCAGGAGCAGGGGGCCCACTGAGGCCAGTGTGCCAGCAGCCTGGGCAGCAGCTGTAAGGATTTCCGGAAGCCTGGATATAGAAGAGTCCGTGATTCCTAGCTCCCCTCTTAAAATATAAAGACTCAATTATCTTTGAGCAGCTTGCTTTACACATGAATTGACACATTTATTTTACAATAAATAACTGAAAGTTATCTGTGTTTCCTTTACTGTTAATCTACACAGAGAAATAATAAACAGGCCTTGTCTACCAAGCTGCAAGGACTGCAGAGTCCTCAGAATTCAATTAAGCTAAAATAATTAATGCTCTCACCATATTAAATTACTTTATACATTTGAGCCACTGATGTTTTATTCTTTAATCTTTCCTTTCTATTAAATGAAGAAAAAAAAAAAAGAAGGAAAGAAAGAAAAGAAAAGTTGGTATCCAAGTAGGGAGGGGCCAGGAGGCCCCGGCGTGGAAAGGAAGGGTGGATTGGTTAGCAAGAATAAAATGGTCAGTTGCAGCTGGCACAGCAGGCAGAGTGCTGTGTGCCTTTGATTAGAATAACATTTGAAACACTTTGAACAAACATATCTCTTTAGACTGCTAAGGGCTTAGTCTACCTATGGAAGAAATCCATTCCCCACCTTGCTTCTCTTGCCGTGCCACTGAACAGAGGACTGAGGACATCTCCTGTCACACATAAATAAAAATACTATGGGTCATTAACAGTACGGGGGACGCAGGGTATGGAGGGAGCTGGAGGGTAAGGATGAAGCTGCCGGGAGATGAACCGCTTTTTGAAAAATCCCATTTAGTTGCTTTCTTAAGCAAACTTCCCCACGGTGATCCACAGGTTCTCCTTGGGAAAGACTTCAACATAAAATGAGGATTGCGTCAGTAGACGAAAGTAAATAAGGGCCAGGCACCCCTCAATGGCTGCTGTATGCTGCTGACACAGGTGGCCCCCCACACACACACACTTTTGAAATCCATCCCAAGTGGTATGTCTGACAACGACAAGGGACCAGACGCCCTTCTTGCCTTAATGGTGATGTGTCGGGCTGGCCGTGTTTTTGTGCCTGCTTATGCAGGCATTGTCTTCATACCTGAGTCCCACTAAGACACCCACCAGAAAGCAAAGTCTAGGCCAAGATCATCCACAGGCTCCCCTACCCCCCACTGCCCAGCCTGTACCTTCAGATGTTTGCAAACTGTGCAGTGAACAGGTGACTAGCTGGGGCCCAAAGACATGCAACTGGCATGTGTTGGGGTGGGCTGGCCATGTCAATTACTGCCTCTAATGTAAGGTCCTATGCTTTGTGTCACCTCCTAAGAACATGCAGTGCCCCAGTGTCCTTAGGGTTCATGACCCAAACACCACAGAGACTGTCGTTATGTTTCCGCATCTGGCTACCTACTTGCATGAGGCCAAGCCAGAAGGAAACTCCGAGAGCGAGTTCCACTGCCAAAGCACCTGTGGAGCCCCTTCTTTCTCCATTCCCATACCAGGCCTGCTAGGATTATTCACTCCCTATTGACAAAAGAGGAAACTGAGGTTCAAACGCATGAAGCAGCCGGCCCAAAGTCAAAAGGCAGAACTTGAACCCTCATCTGCACAAACCCTAAAGCCTGTCTTGCTGTCTCTTTGGGGGAACACAGTAGAACAAATCTCTCATATTCCCCAGAAGAAGGCCTTTGGTTTGCACAATACACGGAGGATCCCTGGGAGACTCTAGCACGCCACAGTATGGCCAAGAAGGAAAGACGTACAGCAAAGTCACCAAGTGGGTACATCCCACTGAAAGATATCACTGGTACCTGGGGCTTAGGCTCCATACCTGGTCTTCAGGGCGACAGAACAGCTATCTAGGAAGAACCAAATAGCTAGCCAAAAAAGAATGTCCGTTCTCCCCTAAGGGATCAGAGTTCAGACAGGTTCCCACAACCCGAGACCAGGCAGAACAGGAAGCAGGTTTATAGTTCAGATGGCCTACCTCCCTCCTCCTTTTCACAGCTGGGGAAACTGAGTCCCAAGAAAGGAGAGGAGACAAATGTCACATGTAAGTGCCTCACAGGTACTGCCACACTCAGAACCTTCTGAGTCCTTACAGCAACTGACAGACACCAGGGTCTCCTGAACTCCATCTTAGAGATGAGAAAAACACTGTTTCGGGGTTGGGAATAACAGAGTCCAAACCAAGCCTGGCTTCAAAGCCAGGGACTGAGCCAAGATTACCAACAAAGAGAGGGCCAAGACAACCTCCAGATTTCCATCTTGCACTCCAGGCCACGTCTGGATTAAGCTCAAGATAAGGTTCCCTCGCCAAAAGCAAAGTACCCAACATGCAGCAGTCAGGCCTCCCTCAGCTGTCTTCCCCAGAGGGCCACAGCCCCAGATAGTGGTGACCCAGAGACCATCTTGAAAGGCCCTGGATCTCCCTAAGAATCAAGGCTCCAAGGTCAGGGGGCAGGACCAGCCGGGGAGGTGGTTTCAACAGCCACCAGGCGAGCAAATGTCATACCTGCAATGTTCTCCTGCTTGGGACAGATGCCTTTCGTGGGTGACAGTAGGTGGTCATCTTCATCAGGGGTGACCTGGATCCCGATCTCCACTGGCTCCGACACTCTCCTGAGCTCAGAGCGAGAGGAGGGTGGAGGACTGCCCTTGTCCAGTCCCTTGTCGTAGCAGGCCCCCAGGCCCCCACACTGTTTCTTCTTGTGCTCTATAAAAACCAGGATGTCCCCCAGCGGGAAGTTCATCTGACACTGGCCACAGGTGAGTAGGTCAGGGTCGGGGCCACCCACCATCAGCCCCAGGCTGCTAGGTTCCTCTATCTCCAGACCCTCGTCTTCCTCGAGGATGGCAGCCTCCACATGGTCAGCCTCTGCTGGAGACAGAAAGGAGACAGGGGAGGGGCAGAGAAGACAAAGATGGGCTTAGGTGATCACAGGCACCAGCTCCCTCCACCCCTTCCCACTAAGAAGCAGGCCCCTTTGCTGCCAGTTTCTGTGGCTCCCCAAATCCTCCCAGAACTGGAGTTCACCATTCCATCCCATCACAGCCCCGGGGGCATCACAGCAGCACTGGTTCTCGGCTCCCTGGACCACACCTTGCCAATTTCTCCCAACACGCACACCCGGACTGCCAGCAGCTTGGGCTGGAGGCGAGGCTCTCACACTTCAGGGGGTCTGAGCATCACTCAGAGAGCGAGCTTCTCACTCCAGATCAATGACTCTGGAAGCCAAACATCGGCATTCTTTGAGCTGCCCCCATTTATTCCGATGGGTGACAAGGCTGAGAAGCAAGGCGGTGACGCTGGGCCCCAACCCCTCTCTCCATCTGGAGCCGGGCTCTCTCCCCACCAGCTTTCATTCATGCCCTTAGCCTCCCATTCATGAGCTTCCTACTCGCATTCTTCCACCTGAGTCCTGGCCAGGCACCAAACTGGAAAACAGAAACCCAGAAACCCAGACAGGCGTCAGAAAGCCAGTCCTGCTCAGAGAAAGAAGCACCCGGGGTCAGAGGAAAGAGTCAGATTCCAGAATGTGAAAGGGAACACAAACTAAGGAGGGAGCCGGCTTCACCACACGCTGGGCTCCTGCTCAGACCTCCATACCCTCAAAAACTCTCAGGGCTCATCAGCTCACACCGTCCTTTCCTATCGGTCAGTTTTCTTTTCATTCCAAGACAGGGAAAGAAGAAGAAAAAAAGCCCCTTCAGACTCCAAAATCATTGCTTGGCAGATCTCAAACTGCACTTTCCATGGGTCTGTAGCAGTCAGAGCACTTCCTTTTGCTGTTTGCGTTATTATTTTGGAAGGGGCACAGGACCTAAATATTTTGAAGCTAATAAGTGCTTCAAGAATCAGCCACTCCCTCAAGGGACCCTTGGAAAGCTCAACAGCCAAGTGGGATAATAAATCAAAGGCAGGGGACGGGAGGTTCCGTGATCCCCCTGGGGTCTGGGCAACCCTGGCTGGAATTCTTCCCTGTCAGCTGGGAAGAAGGCACAAGTAGCCAGGTCTTCACAGGATCTGGGAACAGCCACAGGTCTGACACCGAGGAGGAAGGTAAATCGTAAACTATACGGCAATTAGAAAAGGGTAATGATTGGCACAGCGGAGCTGGAGGGGTGAAGAGGAGGAAGAGGCATTCCTTGACAGTGAGGTTATTAATGGGCCAGAGCCAGAGTGGAAGACTGAAGGGAAATCGTCTGTGGCATCTCCAATACTACATGGAAGTCACTGTTTGTGTTTTCTGGGCATAAGCTTGCTCGGGGCCTGTGTGAGTCCGTGTGCAAAACTGACTGCAGCATCTGAGGCCGGTGACGCAGAATGTACCCCTGGAGCCATGCGTGATACAGGGAGAGGAGCAGGTACCGCCAATGGAAATCACACCTTGAGTCTCTGCCCGTGGTCACCAGGAGGCATGCAGGCCCTCTGTGAATTAAATGTTGACAAGCACCCGAAAACATGGCAGTTCAGAAACACCCCGCAGATGTGTAAATCCTAAATCTGTTGTCTGCAGCTTAACAACAATAACAAAAAAAAAATAATAATAGGTAAAGGGGCAAAATCCTCACCACACCGCCCAGAAACCATTAATTATACTTGAAAAAGAAATCGGAGTTTTCCTAAAAGGGAGCTTGAAAACAATGCTACGTAATTAATTTACCGATTTATCTTATGAAAAGCTGCTTGCCATGGTTGAAATGTAATCACAACCTTCAAGCTGAAGGTTCGAGGGAAAGACTGGATTCCTGTAAATCGTTTGTCGGGACGTAAAAGGTAATTATTCGTTGCCTCCTTTCCCTTTAATAATCTAACATTGAGCAATACTGTTTATATTGAAAAGCTTGTACCTTTAATTACCAATTACATATACATAATTTCAGAGCCAAACGAAAGGGCTGTGTGAAATATAAGGCTGGGTTGTGCCCGTCTGCAGAAAGGAAACACCAATAAATGGGAGAAGAAAGGTGTAAAGTATTATTTGGTCCACAAGAAAGGCACAAAGGAAACGAGCTGAAGAGAAAAGAAAAAAAGGAGGGCAAAATAAAATTCAGAATTCAAATGAAGCAGAGTGAGGTGTATCTGTGGTATGGTTTTTCAATGCTTGCCTTGAGCCGGCCTGGCAGCGCACCTGGTCCTTACAGCCTTTGATAAAAAACAATAAACCCACATCCCCGACCCAATGTTGCACTCCACAGCCCTTTCATTGAGTCTACCATCAATAATAATAACAATAATAATAGTTTTTTTCAGCCATGCCCACCCTCCCAGACAAATCTCTAGAGTTTGAGTTATGCCCTCTCTGCTAGGAGGGTTCCAGTCACAAAATTTCAACCCGATTCTCTAATTCCAAAGTAACACAGGCTTATATAAAAATTAGTAAATGTCATATATGTCTGCACAGTATCCCTCCCCGGTCCACATTTTCTTTGACCAAGATGCCGAACCAGCATCGTCTTATGTAATATCTAGTTGTAGGTCGTCCATCTGTGTTCAGTCTGTCTTCTCACTTTCCTCATACAACAAGGCCTGTGAGCCCCAGTCATTGGTGTAGTGTCCCCAGTTCTGTTTACTAAGCTGTAGTTCTGAATTCTGTGTCTCCCCCTTACAGGCAGCCAACCTGGAGTACCAGAGTCCTACAGACAGGCCAGGCTGTGCCCGCACAGGCTCAGCTCAGAACTCAGGCCTTGCCTTTAAAACTGGGACCCAACCCACTGCCGCGACTCAAGGAGTTGGGAGGAGAAGGAACCAGGAGAAAATAAAAACTACCTCCCCTCCCACTTCCAGTGTTGAAAGCAAAACTCCTGGAGGTGACGGCATGCTCGCCCTGTGAACACCAAGGAGTGGGGTTCCTCCCCCACCTCCAGTCCATGTGAGTGGGTCTCTGAACTGAGGCCTGTGGCTAGTGATTCTTTCCTGAGGAAGGCGGCAAGATCACCCCCCAGCATTCAGGCAGCAGGGTCCCACTGAACCCCAACTTCTGGGTGAACCAGGCAGCTGATTGGGCCCGAAAGCTCAGGCAGAGGCTCTCAGAGACACCCCAAAGGCTGTGGTTTCATTTCCGCTGGCAGGCGGATATGGGCTGGGCATGTAGGGTGTGTGTGTGTGTGTGTGTGTGTGTGTGTGTGTGTGTGTGTGTGTGTCCCTTCTAAGAACTGTATCAATAACAGAGGAAAGAAAAGGGAAAAGAGCCTCTTGGCCAAGCCCTGAGAAAAGGGAGGCTGGCCCTCTGGGAACCCTCCTCGGCAACCCTGCACTGAAGACATAGGTCTGGCCCAGACACTTGCGTATCCCAGCCTGCGCTTCCATAGGCAGAGAGTCCCACTTGCCACAGGAGAGGAGACAGACCAGCCTTCCAGCCCCAGACTCAACAAACCAGCCCCCCCACCCAGCCTCATCCCACAAATTCAGGCCTTAACAAGCAAGGCACAGGTAAAGAATTTCTCTGAAAAGATACGTGCTTTCCTGAAAAACTCCGAGTATCAGGCAGCCTGCAAAATATTACTGCTCTCAATACACCATGAGCCAAATAAGAACAGTGGTTGCTAAAATGTTTGACTCATTAAAGAGGAAAATGAATGGACGGATGCAGCCAGGAACTTGCTTGAATATGATACCACAGGATTGGAGAGAGTTCTGAAATATTAAATCTAAAGCACGTGAACAAATATATATTTACGCACACGGGGGTGGGGGAGTTAGATTTTCTTTTACAACAAAACCACATTTTATTTACAAGGCTGGGCCTTCTCCCAGCTGGTAAACGCATTTAGAGGCAATGAAATCAGGCTTCACAAATAATAATGGGCATCATTGTTAAGTGGAAGGGGAAACCCTTGATCCTAAGGCAAACTTCCCATGTCTCAGCCCCACTGGGGAGGAATCTGGGACAGAAGACAGAAATGGAAAGGAACTGTTCACGCTGGCCCAGTCAAGCAGCCATCAAACCTCCAGTGGGGTTCAGAAGGCCTCCCCTGGCCTGAGAGTCCTCTGTGTGCACACAGATCCTAGGACCCTGCCCGTCCTGGTCCATCAACAAGCGCCCTACACCTGCCCTTCAGGGAATTCCAGCCAGAAGATCAGCTACCTGCTGTGCCCAGGCCACAGGGTGTGTGCACTCCTACACACACACACACACACACACACACACACACACACACCATTGTGTACATGGGCTCATGTTCCCCTTTGCTTCTGTTCAACTCCAAGTCTCTATCCTTAATGGCTAACCCATAGTCAGCACTGTTTCAATAAGGTAGGTGGAGACAGTAAGGAAGGATGGGGAGAGGGGGCTGGCTGTTAAAACAGTGTGCCGCCAACGTCACAGCCCACAGCCGCCATCACAATACATATGTATGTTTACAAGAAACGTTCAGCATCCACCGAGCTCTGCCTCCTCTGAATGAAGACTATGCCTGCTTCCCAGGAAGTCAGAGTCTCAGCCAGCTAGCCTGTGCTTACCAACAGTCTGCAAAAGGCTCTTCTCACACTCGGCCGGGTGGACACTCTGAAGAGGCCGAGACACCAAGAGACGCACACAGCAACAGGAAACCCCACCTACACTCACACCCGGCAGAGCTCAACACTTTCTGAGCTCCCATCAATTTTTAATTTATTGGATCACGGGGAAAATAACAACCCCAGGGAGGGGAAGGAGGGGGCTGGGTGGGAGAAAGCAGGAATCAATTCTTGGGGGAGAAAATGATCTATGACTCGATGACGCAAGGCACAACCAGAGGTTTTATGGAGTTCTGCAACCGAGGGAATATTGATGTGACCAAAGAGGGTGAGATGGAAGTGAAGAGGAAGCACGCACTGGGAGGAAGGCCCACGCTGGGTCACAAAGGGTTAGGTCCCCAACAGCGTTCTGGCAGGTCCCAACTACCAGGATCCAAAGCAGGAATTACACGTCTATCCCACTCCCTCTGTCGTGACAGCTGTCCCTCAGTGGGTTTAGAAGTGCAGCAGGTCCCAAGTGTCAGTTACCAGCATCTCCCTAAGACTCTCCAAGAACCACCTCCCCAGAAGGACAGGGCCATAGCACACATCTGCGCCCCACACGCCTGTTTCATGCCAAGCCACAGCACACAACTCAAATTCAAGTTTGAAAATATTTCACCATTTCTTTTCTTTTCTTTTGCCTTTTCTTTTTCTTTCTTTCTTTTTTGTTGTTGTTGTTTTGTTTTTCAAGACAGGGTTTCTCTGCATAGTCCTGGCTGTCTTGGAACTTGCTTTGTAGACCTGGCTGACCTTGAACTCAGAGATCCACCTGCCTCTGCCTCCCTGTTAGTATTAAACGCCTGCGCCACCACACCTGGCCTGAATTTTCATCATTTCTGACAAGTGGGATAAAGACAGACAGAAATCCATTGTCACAGAATGTGAGGACGGAGTAGGTTTCTCCTCCTGGGAAACTTATCAGGATTAGGGCTGACCACCTAGGGGCACGATGGAGCCTGGACAGCATCCCAGAAAGGTAAGGAGTTTCTGACCCATGAAGACATCTTGGCTGCAGGGAGAACCTCACTTATACTGCCTTGTTTGACAGACTCTAGGTAGGGAAATTACATGGTGGGGGCAGGGGACCCCCATCTGCACAGACTGTCCTCTAACAGCCTGGCCTGAGGGAAAGGTGGGTAGATTAAGATCAGCCCCTAAACTAAAGTGCTCCGCAGGCTTAGTACTCATCCACTCTCACTGCGCATGGCTCTCCAGAACCCCAAAATCAGAGTTTAGGAGGCTGGATCCCCTCAAAACTAAGAACAGACTAAAGAAATTAATACTCGGACACTCTCACAGACCCTCATCATACCAAAAAGTCCAAATGAAAAGCTAAGCCCATGACAAATGAGAATGAATTAACATATGCTTTGATAAATAAAACAGCTGCCTATAAAAAAGAGGAAGAAAAAAAATCTATCAACGACAGAACAGCTTCTAAACACATTTGCCCATGAAACTGTAAGTGCCTTCGATCTTCAAGCCACAGCCGGGCTAGAAATGATTTGATATAAGACTGTTCTCTGCAGCCAAATGAGAGCATTTGTTTTGTTTAATATTTGGGTTTTCAAAGACACAGGGGGAAGATGTCCATGGGTGCAATGCTCATAAGACTGTCTCCAGGAGGATCCAGATCCTCAGAGGGGACAAGAAGCCCACCAGGGCAGCCGTTTCTTCCCATGTATCCTCTCCAAGGTAGAAATTTAAATATGGCTCCGACCCCATCTTCTTCGGTCTGTAGCAATGCCTCCATCTGAGGCACTTGCTAATCGCGGTAATATTGGCTCTCAGCTTTCTTCAGTCTCTCGGCATGCTGTTCTAGAAGGCCCCTTAGAGTGGTTCACAAATGTATTTGTATTTTAGCAGTTCAGTGGAACAAGGTCGTAAAAAGTTATAGCAAAACAGGATTTTTTTTTACTCTCTTTTTACTTTGAAGTTACTTAATTTTGTGTGGTCTGGCATTTTATTGCAATAAATAGCTTGAGCCGGCTAATTCCACACCCAAGCAAATTATCAGCTGCCACAGAGAAAGAGAGGGAGAAAAAAAGAATGAAATTCTGGAATTTCAGCGGCTACACAAAAGACTTGCATGTGTCAAAACGCCAGCACGAGTCCCCGGAACACAACACTGCTCACCATCTAGTGCGCTCATTCTGCCAGCAAACAAGAGATCGCTATGCCCACCTCTCACCAGCTCCTGAGGAGGACACAAGATGTATGTCCCCCTGACAGCCTGCTCCCAGCAATCTTTAGGCATATCCTGGGAAAGCTAAGCATGCAAAGGAGGCAGTCCACAAACCAGAGACACGGGGAACGGAATGTGAACAGATCTCACGGGCCGGTATCTAGCTTCAGTTCAGGAAAGCAGATTTATGAGGTCGGAGAACTGACAGAGGGCAGAGCACTCAAGGCTCCCCAGGCAGGATCATACCGGTCAACTGAGTGCTGAGACAGGACAAAGCCATGATCGGAACAGCTGTATGATGCGGGACCACCATCCCCAGCCTTCTTCTGTCTCCTCCCGACTAAGCAGAAAACAAGTATGCCTAAAGCTAATGAAGTCTTCAGGTCAGGATGCTCAGCCGGCATCAATATCTTGAACCTTCAGTGCAGGGCACAGTCCCCCCGAAAGAGTTTATTTTCACCTATCCTCCCCAGATGTGACATCAGCATTAACCTAGGGACAAAATCCTTGGAGCGTTTAAGCTAAAAAGAATGCCAAACAGGCAGCCAAAAAGCCCTGCCTTCATGAAAGAAAGAGTTTCTCACAGCCACCACCTGCCCCATCGCCCAACATATATATAGTCCCAGAATTGAAAGTCTGTGTTGGTGTGTAGTCACCGCTCAAGAAGGTCCTCAACTTCCAGAGCAAATGATTTGGGGTTCCTATAAACTGGATTTTAAAAAAAAAAACAGTTTTCTGCAGGCCAAAAGCCACTGCCCAGACTCAAAACTGAAAGGTACTGCGTTCTTCAGTTCAGAGCTACCCTCTGTGCTTGCCTCCACAGTGTGCTTACAACTGGCCGGGTTCAAACGTTAAATGAAGTAGAGAAATCATCAGATAAATGGCTGTCCCCCTTCCTCCAGCTGATGACAGCGAAGGCTTTTGTCTGACCTAATTTATTTCTCTTTCAGGTTAGAATAAAAGCATTTTCCTGTGTCAGGGCAAGCTCTTCAGCTCACCCACTGAACTCATGCATAGGACTCGAGCTCGCTGTGCTGTCTGCAGATTTCTTGAACTCTAAAGCAAAGACATTATAGATCTAGTAATCCCACCACCAACACTGTACATATATTCCCCAATACTAAATCACATGTTTAGGGAGCAATGTAGCCGCATGATATGCCATCCACGAAGGGCACTGTCTGGGCTGAAAGGCTGCTGCTGGCCCTGGCGAGCACACACTCCTTGCAAACAAGATTGTCCACATGATTTGAGTTATGTTATGTCTTTAGGGAAAGGGCTGGTTCCCCTCCGTTCTGTGGGCTCACTATGGGATGGACGGAGCTGAGAGGGCTACAGATCGGACCCGAAAGGATCGCCATCCATCAAGCTGTCTTGGGTCCAGGACTCCCTTAAGCAGCAATTCACAGTGATACGTGTACCCCCCCCACCCCCAGGTAACATGCACCATGATGGACCACCCCTAAAATGGTATTCACTGTTCCCGGACTCCCTAAATGGATTCTGAATACCTTACCAACAAAACAAAATGTTCAGAACGTCAAGACCATGGACAGATCAGGGGACATATGCTCATTCAGGAATAGCAATTTTAATTGTTTAAAAAGAAAAGGAAATTGAAGGAAAAGAAAATACCTCCCCACCTGCCAGGTAAGGGCTTACAAATCGATGGCAATAGCTTGAAAATAGATTTCTCAAACTTATATTCTCATTTTATCCTGCACGAATCTCTGCTGGAAAATCAATATTACAACTTCACGCTTAAGACATTTTGCAGCGACACAAACTGCAGCCGCTGCTGCGGCCCGCCCGCCGATGCTGCTGATGGACACGGGTTCCCAGGAATAGCGGAGGCACCACAACCATGACACGGGCACCGAGCGCCCCCTAGCTGACGAGAGGCGCTAGGCAAGGCTTGAAGCATCAGGGTTGCCGTTAACCAAAGCCAATTCCACCGAAAGTTTACTTTGTGAAGCATTTTATCACAACAAGCAACAAAGAGTGTACGGCAATGGAGATAGGAGGTGCAAAATGGATACATAAAGGTTAGGAGGACCGGTCAGGAGTTAGAGTCTGATTAGGTGCTGAAAACCTGCTGGCTGGCTGCTATAGGAAACCGGAGTCTGTAACTAGACTGTTTTACATGCATCTATTTCACCTGAGACATAGTTCCAATTATTGTCAAACATGCCGAAAGTTGCCCTTTCTTCCAGCCAAGCAAGACCCTCTGAGACCTTCGGTGGTAAGGTGAAAAGTGCATCTAGCCATCTAATCCTGACCCAAGTCTCAGTTCCCCAGGAGCAACCATATTCACCCCAGGACTAAAGAATCAACTCACTTTTCTGTTATGAAGTATCCTGAAGACCAGACAAAATTTGTCAAAGCCCAGGCTCCAAACAATAAACATGCATATATACAAAAATCTTCAAATAAGAGGGGAGAAATACCCTTTAGAAATATTGGGGTTATTAAAATATGCATATGGCTTTCTCTCCGGTGTGAATTACAGATGAATAACATCAACCTGGCATAACAACTTTGACAAACACATTTTTATTCTCCCATGGAATCCAAGCTGCTGACATATCACACTTCTAATGGCACGGGGTTCCCTTCTGTGCAAAAGGCAGACAAACTTCATTGCCTCTACCTGACTACAGAAAAGACGGAAATAAAAGAGGGCCCAAGTCCTACGAAATTTACCAGAGACACAATTTAGTAAGATAAGTGGGCCATTATAGACATTCTGCACTCTAGGGTTCAAGTCATTGTGAATGTAGCCACCTTTAAAACATGCAACAATCACAAACCCTATTTGAAGAGGCTGGTATGAAATTAATACAGCCAGCCTAACTTCTGTAGCTAATTTTGGGTGTCTGGTTGTTGTGCAAAATCATGAATGCATACAAAAATTACTAGTCTTCCTTGGAAACCTGTTGGTGGGTTATTGAAAAGTTGGCTTAATTAGGGTTCTATAATTGACCACTCCATTTTACCTCCCTTATTTCTTCAGAAAGCCTCGAGCTTCCCCACCGACTGTAAAGTACATTTCCTTCTGCCTGACCCTGCCTGGTGGCATGGCCCTTCCCTCCGCCTGGTAGGAGAGGTTGTCTCTCCTCCCTCCCTTCTACCACTTTCCCTGTGTTTTTTGTGCTTGTTTTTATTAATGGCTGTCTGTATCTGTCCTCTTGTTTGAAAAGCCGAACCCATCTGGGTCAAACCTTCTGAAGCCAGAAGGCCAGGTTTTCCTTTCCAGCTGCCTGCCACCTTTAGCTTCCCTGCTCCCCTTCTTACCTGCCCTGCCTTTAAAATGTTACTAACTCATTATGGAGGCCAGGCCCAACACACCAAGATCATGGGTGCTATTTTTGTGTTTTTCTGGTTTCCTTGGCCATCGGTGGTTCTAAGTTGCATCACCCCCAAAGAACCTTAAGCTGTTGCCCCACAGGCCCAAGGCTGTCACCCAACCGAAAACGATACACCACATTTTAGATGGTTTCCTTCACATCTGAAATCTCACATATGAGCACCTGTAGGGGCTGTGACAACACCTACTTTCCTGGCCAGTGCTTCAGAGCCCTTGCAACCAGGGCTCCTGCATCCTACAGTTTGTTACTAGTCACATTCCCCGGGCCACGGTGGATCTCCTGCATCCCTGTCTTACCACCTCCAGGGTGACAGAACACAGAAAGAAAAGCCAGTTGCTTTGGGATAAGCAGCGTTTTCTGAGCACTGGTTGGACCACTCTTCTTGCTTAAACCCCTTAAACAATGCCCGGGCTCCCAGGGCCCCCAGAAGGCAGGTAGAATTGCTTAGCAGCCTAGTCTCCTGGCCCTCTTTTCTTCCCAACAGTCTTTGCCTTCTCTGCTTCTGCTACAGCGTCAGCTGGCTTTTCCCAGCTGCTCTGAGCAAGGGTGAGACAGTGAACCAATGCAGAATGGAAGGATGTCACACCGAGCACCCCTCACCCCCAGGCCCAGCTGCCACCCGTCCCTCTGGCCCAAGCTTGCTCAGGATGTCCCAGGGATGCCCAGAGAGGGACAGCAAACCTACTTGCCTTTTCCAGAATACTCAACAGCAAATGCTCCAGTGCCGGGCTACCAGCTTCTCCCCTTTCCCATCTACTCTCTCCCCTCCCCAAAAACAATCTTTACAATTATACAGGGGTTCCCAAGGGCAAAACGCCTCCTGGACAAATTAAGCTCTGGGAGTATGGATATTTTAACAACTACCTCACCTAAAGGTAGGAAGGGGCTGTGAAATAACCCGTGGCTGTAGCTTACTAAAGGAAAGAAATAAATGTCAAGTGGTCAAATGCCTCTTGATGAGACCAGGCTCAAATCTGATTGCAAAACATTTTGTTTTAAATACAACCAGCAAGTCTCCTTTGACATTACAACATTGAAAAAATAAAAGCGACTCCTCTTCCCTCCTCCCTTAAAAGGCATCCCTCTCCCAAGAACCTCACTTTAATATATATACCCCCCAAATAATAATAATAAATGCACAAATTCTTACTAACGTGTCTGCGGTAACAAAGGAGAGATGGGAACAGCAATAGCTCCGAGCAGATGGCTCCTGTGCTGGGTTGGAGGGGAGGGGAGAGCCCCTTTATATATTTATTTATTTATTTAAATTCTTTAAAATATAACATAAATATTCGGCTCTCGACCGCAGGGCAGCCAGTCCTAGGCGGCAGCCTTCGCTCACAGCCTTCTACAGCTCCAGCGCGGGGAGCCCGGCCCCGGCGCAGCGAGGTGAGCAAAGGATTGCAAGATTACAACCTGCCTGAGGTCTCGATGGCACCCAGAGGAAATTTTATTTCTATTGCAATAAAAAATAATAATAAATAAAAAGCAACCGCGACCAAAAGAACGTGGGGAGAGGCTCGAGCAGGCTGTGGCGGCTGGGGCCGGCCCGGAGCTCTCCAAGCCGACCTCGCTGATACCAGCGCGGGGACCCGGCGGGCTCCGGGAGAACTGCGTACCTGCGCGGCTCGCGCTGGCGTTTTCTTTTCTAAATGAACCCAGCTGGGGCGTTGGAAGCTGCTGCGTATCTGCCCTGCTGCCTGACTTCGCGAGCCCCGCCACTTGCTTGAAATCCGGCGGATTTGCACCGCGACCTGCCTTGTTTATTTAGATGGGGAAGATGAAAGATATTGAGATAGAGAGATGGATAAGAGGTCGATAGGTATTTTTCTTCCCTTCCTTTTTTTTTCTCTTTATTTTTACTGTTATAAGCGCATCCCTCTTTTCCCACTCCTGACAATCTTTTTTTTTTTAATTCGTGGCAGGGATTTTTTTTCACCAACCCAAATCCTCCCCCCACACCTTTTTTTTCCTTTTAGAGTTAGGGGGGGAAGACAAGACCGTCCCAGGAGACGGAGGTGGGGAAATGGGGAGGGGGTGCTCCAGCCCAGCAAACAGCTGCGCAGCTGGATTCTTTTGCAAATAGCGAGAGGAGGGGAGGGGACGGCGGCTTCGGAATCCTAGCACCAGCGCGGCCGGCGCCCGGCCTGGCGGGGCGCAGAAACCGGGCACCCGGAGCCCGCGGCCACCCCCTTGCCCTGCGGGTCCCCGGGTCCGGGGCGCACTTGGGGCTTGGTCAGCCCGCTCCTCCGAGCGCAGACCCACGCGCTCGCCAACTTTTCCCGGCTCCCCCTCCCCCTCCACTCCTCGGCTCCCTCCCCCTCCTCTCCAAACCCTGCCACCAGCGCCGCCGCCGCCACACACGCCGTTTGGAGGGCCGAGCGTCCAGCCGGGCTCGGCGCGCATAGCCGCCTGCAAACCCGCGCGTCCCCTCCTCGACCCGGAGCCCGCAGCGGCTACCCCAGGCTGCAGAGAAACTTTCCCAGGGCCTCGCGCCCAGCCGCTGCGTCCGGTGTCCCCAGCCCCGGGCGCCCGAAGCCCCGGCAGCCGGCCCCTCACGCGCGCCGCAAACACTTACGCGTGATGAGTTCCCTCTGGGACAAGTGCTGCGGGTTGCCCTGTTTGCGGCGGGACATTGCCCCGGCATCTATTCTGGCATCGCCCGGAGAGCTGCACAGATGCGGGTCGGGGAGGGGGTCCGAGCCGCCGCCGCCGCCGCGCCTCCTCCTCTGCCCGGGTTGGTGCCTCTGCCCTTCCTCGCTTCCTCCTCCTCCTCCTCTTCTTCTTCTTCGTCTTTATTTTGCTCTTTCTTCTGGGCTGTGTTTTTGTTTTTGTTTTTGAAAAAAAGAAAAAGCCAGGAAGATGGTTTGGTCTAAAATAGAAAAGGCAAAAATAAATGATAAAACTGCTGTTGCTCGCCGCGGACTGGCTGGTTTCTTTAAAAATATATTCTTTTGGAGGAAAAATATCTCTCACACTTCTTCAAAGTGCTTGGCCTCTTAGACTTGTAAATGTCTTCTTGAAGTTACGCCGGGTTTTGCACCGGCCTCTGACACTTTTCTTTCGGGGTCTGGTAGGTGGAACGCGCACTTCCACCCAAGGGGAGGGGGGAGAAAAAATGCAAACAAATTTCAAAAAAGAAGAAAAAAAACAAGCAAAGAAAACTTGGGGACTTGTCTCGTACCCCCTCACCCCGCCCCCTCAAAAGCCCAAAAGCAATGAAAAACTGCCTTGGTTCGGCTCTTTCTGGGTTTTCTGCGCGCTGCCTGCTTTTTTCTTTCTCGGAGGCTGACCCCTCCGAGGCTCTGGGGGACTCCAGGAGCGGCTCCTTCCCGGGTCACCTGGCAGGCTGGCGCCGGCCGGAGGGGCTGCGGTCCCCGCGCGCGCTCCCCAGCACTGCCCGGCTCCGCGGGCCCAGGGGGAGCGGGGATGCGGGGCGGCTCGCCCAGTGCGCCCGGGTCGGTGCGGGCGTGGACGGGAGCTATAGATTGCAACGTGAAGATGGCGGAGTCCGGGTTCTCCGGGAGCTCTCGGTCTCTCTGTGGCTGGGGCTGCCTCTGTACAATGGGATAAAATTCAAGTTCAAGTGCGGACGTGACGTTTAATCTGCTCTAGAGACAAAAAGACCCAGAGAGTCGGAGCACTGGGGGCGACTAGCGGTGGCTTTTTAACATTGTACCCTGTAAGAGAACAAGAAAGCACACACCGAGACACGCGCGCGCGCACTCACACACACTCGCCAGTGCGCACACCCGCAACCCAGACCGGCCACACGTGCAAACTGCTGTTTTTGTGAGCTGGTCTTATCCCCAAGCACCGGCTGCGCGAAAGCGGGGGGAGGGGACGCAAATAAAATAAAACCTTTGCCCCCCCTCAGGAGCAGGACCCCCTGAGAAAGGGGGCGGGGTGCTGTGTGAATGACTGAGGTACACTGAGTCCAAGCGAGTCCAAACCCACCCACTCAGGAAGAGGGGATGGGAATGAAGGGGGGTGTGAATGTACTCGGGAAATAAATACCATTGCTTCACTTCCGTGGAAAAGTAGTTACAGTAGGCTTTACTTGGGGGAGGGGGCACGTTTTGTAGAAACTTCCCAAAAAGTGTCTTCATATAAACCGTAGGGATTTGGTCTTAGAGAACAAAATAAAAGATACTAAGAGGGCACAGTGGGGGGGGGGGCATTTTGTTTGACTTTCATTCCAGAAGGGATCTTCGCCTTTCCGGGCCCCATTAACTTCTAGGGGTCAAGCATTGCCCCGCCCCCACACCCTAGTCTCCTTGGGAAGCACGCGCTTGAGGGGCAGGGGCACTCCACGTGGGAGAAGACTCCGACACAGAGATCCAGAAGTGGGCGTGGCCAGCTCTCTGCAGGAGGGGTGACTCGGTGAGGTGCCCCCTAATTCCCTCCGTGAAATCTCTGCAACCTGGAAGTCGCCCCCCTCCTCCACCGCCCAGGATCGGACTTGAAATTGCTTGTCCGACCGGGAAGGACAGAGCCGCCTTGTCAGCCGTTTGATCTCCAGCCGGCGAGGACAAGGGGAGTTGTGGGGGCCTGCCCGTGGCCCGGGGACAAGGCCAGGCTGCAGTCCCCGAGTGCACCGCCCCCTCCCGGCGCTCTCCTCCAGGAGACCAGCTGGGTCTACTGGATAACCTGGCCTCCCGCGGTCGGCGCGCCAGGCGGCTGGACCCCTCTCCCTTCCCCGGCGGCCAGGGCGGGTCGGGGCCTGGTTGGGGCTGGGCTTTGCAGTGAGCCTGGCTGCACCGGCCTCACCCCCGCCCCAGGCCCGGCGCCCCAGCTTCAGCCCAGGGATTGGCGGGGCTGAAGGCCTCTAGGCGAACCGCCTCTCCCGGAGCCTGTTCCTCAGGGGGCACCTGGGCTTTTGTTCATCCTGCAAGCCAGGGGTGGGGCCATGACACCAACGAAGCAGTGCTAGGAGCAAGGACAGAAGGATCTCTCTTCCCTTCCCACTTCACCCAAAATAAGCACTGAAGAATGTGCCCTAGCTTGCAGCTTCCAGCACCGTGGGCTGCAGGGTCCACGGACGGACGTGAGGATGAGCCAAGGAGATGCTAGTCGGGGGCGGGTTTGCACCTCCTTCCTCAGGCCGCGTGCAGCTGCCCACCACACACACATGCACCCCTCCACGTGGTCAAAGTCTGGAAGCATCTCCTCTCAACCCATCCCGCCCCACCGGAAAAAAAAATATTTCCAGGAAAGTGGCCAGAGTAGGAAAAAAAAAAGTAGCCCACACCCACCTTTTAATAAACCTCCCAAGAAATTAATAGACTGGCCTTACTCGCACACCCCCGCTTCAATTTGAAAGATCAATTAGCCTTCTGTTTCGTGGGCCCGCAGATGGGAAGGAAGGCCAGAGAGGGTTAGGATTTTGCCCAAAGACACACAGCACATCAGGGGCCGTTCTGGACTTGAAAACTGCGGCAAGCCAGCTGCAGCCTGCCACCTTGGGCGCGAAATTCAAACACGTGGCCCTCACCTTCTGGAGGAGATAGCTACAAGGAAGCAGGACCGGGCCAGAGGCCCAGGACGAGGGAGGAGGAGGAGCTCGCTTAGGAAACTGGGAGCTTAGGGGCCCCGGAGTCAGCTGCCTACTCGAGCACGGATGGGGACCTGGAAAGGGACCTGCGCACCCGGGACTGACCCTGACTGAGCACGTCCTCCCGGACTGCGCGCTACCCCGACAGCGGGAAGGCGCGCGCACTGATGGCCGGTGCAGGGCCCGAGTTGTCGCCGCGGCCGCGCGCTCCACCTCGCGGCCGCCGACAAGAGGCCTCCCTGCCCGGGCCTCCGCCTCCTCCTCTCCCTGGAGGCGGCCGGGCGCAGGCAGCGAGCGATCCCAGCTGCCACTCCAGTCTCCTCCTTTTCCCTCTGCCCGTCTGGCACGGCATCATTTGCGCTGAAAGCTGTTAATGTCTGGTCTCACAGCTCCCCCTTTAGTCTTGCTGCGCTCCGTGTCTCGCGTTCCCAGCCAGATCAATAGCAGCCTCTCTGCCGACCTTGACCTCTCGCTCGACCCCACCCTGCTTAGGCTACCGGCTCCAGGGTACCGACTGTGGCTCTCTCTGCGCTTGCTAGATCAGAGGATAGGACCCGGCCTTTACTCAGGACCCCGGGTCAGGCAGGTGTATCCAAAACTCCCTCAGACCGATCTACCCATCTACGAAGCCTTGTTTAAAATAAAGGCCACTGCTCCGACTCCCCAAAACACTCACAAGCACACACACACACACACACAGAATGCAAGTGACTAACCAAAAGAGGGAAGGTACAAACATGGACCTGAAACCCTTGAGTAAAACCTTGGGCCTACTGTGTGCTCTGCCCTTGAGACAGAACTCAATCAGTTGGAAACAAATGAGAGAGAAAGAATATACACAGAAATGTCACAACGCTTTTTGAAGTCCCAAATATTTCCCTGCTGTTTCTTCCTCGGCTTCACACTCCATTCCCAAAGCGACTCCTCAACAGCCTCCATCCCTTTAAGGATAGGGGAATCGTTCTTAACAGAGGAATCTTCAGAAATTAAAATTCATTTCGCCGATCAAAGTGCATTTTTATTAACTTGTGTAGGGTTCTAACTCCCTGTGTGTGCTTTGTGTAACATGCCACACAGTGGGGGCCGACTGATCGGACCAGCCCCCGTTACAACCCCCCCCAAAAAAAGACTTTTTGCCCAAAATTCCTTGAAGGATTCTCAATCCTTAGGCACAGACTGGGGCCTGTGGAAGAGTCTGCAATGTTGTCTTTGCCTTCTGAGCTGTTACATTTCATCTTATGTCTTTACGAAAATTTGGAAAGATCTAGAAGTGTCAGTGGAAACGGGAAGTCCTGGAGTCCTTGCAGGAAGAAACTGACATTTCATTTGTTTTTGCTATTTTCTCCTTCCCAGGAATCCTCCCCCTGAAATGTAGACAGATAACTTTGGAGCTGTCTGAGGACCCAACAACACAGCTTACCAAATTACTTTGGGTTTCATTTCTGGTGCTTAAAAAAAAAAAAAATCCATGCAAAGAGAAGGCGAATCTTCTCATTTTTCACAAGTGTGGGGCAAACTCTGAAGAAAGCGATGCCTGCTGCTTTCTGTTCTCCCAGGCTCTAAACCTTAGCGACTGTGAAGACTCAGAAAATTCAATAAACGCTCTGATGAGAGTACCCACACCTTCTTTTTGAGAAGCAGCAGCGGAAACCCTAAGCAAGCCCTATACACATTAGAAAGGCTCCCAAGATGGTCTTGATGTCTTTCCTCATGGTTTAGAATCTTTTTAAATTAATTTATCAGGTACAAGATGTGCATGTGGTTTGTAGAGTTGGTTCTCCCCTCCTTCCCTTCCTTATGTGGGGTCCTCTGGGGTCCAAGTCAGGTCCTGAGGCTTCACTGCAAACACCTGTGCAGGCTGAACCATCTCTCCAGTGCAGGTTTAGACCGTTCAGAGATCAAACCCAGACTCATGGGTGGCAAGAGAGGCCGTGTTAGCCTTCCTTCATACACTTGTCCTTCCTGGGTGCGGGGAAGACTTTGCTGGATCACAGCGGGTTTAGGCCTCAGCACCTAAAGGCTAAACAGGACCCTAAAACTTGCCTCTCCGCCTTCTTCTGGCTTTTCAATGTGTCCAATTTAAGATCCAGGCTTTTGTTAAGATATAAGTCACCGCATCTTCTTTTCTTTTCTGTTTCTTTCTTTTCTTTCAACTAAGACTTGAACTTGGTACACAGTAGATTTTCAATAAACATTCAACTGCTTGAAATAAGCTTAAATAGGCACGGGTGGGGGGGGACTATACAACAGAGGCATTCCTGACTGCTTTCCTTAAGTCTGCAGCCTAGAAGTCTTAAGTCAGTTTCACTGCTCCTGATTCATGGTTTATTTTCCTTTAAAAACATTTTAATTTAAAAAAAAAAGACAAAAAAAAAAAACCTTGCCCAGCTCCAAGCTCCCTGTATGTGAAAAAGCCTCACACCCACATTGAACGTTTCTAACTCTGCCCCTGTCATCAGAAGTGATATTGAATGGCTCAGTACTAGGGGATCTGGAACTATTTCTACAGCTTTCTCACCTCGTTTGGAATTTTCTTGCCTTGCTAATTTTAATTCTTTAGTTGAGTCATCATTCAATTTGGGTAGGGATGCCTCCCCGTTGGGAGCGACCCAGAAGCCTGTACCCTCACCTCTCTCGCAGACTTAGGTCAGAGTGCTGGGTACTTACATCTCCATGTGTGTAGCACGCAAAGGAGCTCTCTGCCGATTTCCTCGGTCTGAGTGTGTCTGGTGTGACTTAGCATGCAGAGGGGGGCCGTTGCCCTGAAGATTTCCGTTTCAGACACACACATGGCGCCCACCCCAGAGCCTGAGTTCAGTGGTCTGGTGACCAAGCAACCTGCCCTATTTTGAGCAGAGGCAAGGATGTGAGGAGGTTCAGAAGAGTGAAAATGGTTCCTTTGGGGGAAACACCAGGATTCAGAAGGGAATTTTCAGTTCCGACTCTGGCTGTCAGGCTGTAGCTGAGAACTGGGGCGACAAGGAGGTGCCTGGTGATAGGAGATGGGGGGTGGGGGATGGAGGCAGTGTAAGGATCACCTTCCCAACAAGGGTTTGATGAGGCTGTGAGGATTAATTAGTTTGTATCCTTAAGCAGTATGAAAAGGAGGAAGTTTCTGGAAATGTTAAGCTTGAGTTGTAGACAAGTTTGATTCAATTGAGAGCTGCCCCCACCCCCAAGGCCCAGGATGTGAAAACTCCTATCTGTTCTGTAATGCACTATAAAGGAAGTGAGGGGGAAGGAGGGCTTCGAGAAGAAAGGAGAAGCATGAGTCAGGCTAGCATCCCTCCCAAAAGACGCAAGGCTCAGCTAATGAGAACTCTGTAAGGGGGCGCTTATCAAAAAAAAAAAAGAAAGAAAGAAAGAAAGAAAGAAAGAAAGAAAGAAAGAAAGAAAGAAAGAAAGGAAGAAAGAAAGAAAGAAAGAAAAAGAAAAGCCAGCCAACACCTTGCTTCAGCGATGCCTTCCAGAGCTGGGAAAGCAAAAGGAGGGCTCATCTGTTGTTCGCCGCTTCAGAAGCAGCCACACACATGCTTTCGAGTGAACTCAGCAAGGATAGCTTGCATCCTAGAAATATGTCTTCGGTTTTCCCGCTGTTGAAGAGGGAAAGGTTGGCTCTGCAGACCGGCTAAAAAACCATGCAGAACAGCACCGGTCCTGGGAGCGGGAGTGGGGGATGCAGCATCTCTATGGTGTGTAGAAGTTTTTAGATGTTCCATATTCAAGAGGTGGAGGCAGGAGGATGAGGTGTTCAAGGTCATCCTCAGGCACGTAGCAAGTTCAAGACCAGCCCGGACTGCCTGAAACTGTATCAAAAAGAAAAAAAGAAAGAAGGGAGGGAGGGAGGAAGGAAGGGAAAAGGAAAGAGGAAAAGAAAAAAGAGAGAAAGAAAGGAAGGAAAGAAAGAAAGAAGGAAGAAGAAAAAAGAAAATAAATATAATATAAAATAAAGCAAAATGTACGTTGGTTTGAAGATGCATTTTGGGTACCATTTACAAGGCAGACAATTTACCACAACAAAAGACGATGAATTCCACCCAAGGGAGAACTAAGACGCTGAGTTGCCGTACATTCTGATATTAGTTTAATCTGGGTCTTTAAAAGAAATGATTTCACTGTGATCTTAAGCCTTCGGGATCTTTGAAACAACAATGGCTTCTAAAATATAGATGTGGTGATAATATTCCCCATCTAAACTTGCAACAAAGCCCCTGCCTTGTGCTTGCTTTCTCCCACAAGTCTCTCAGGGAGCACTAACAGAAGCAGAGGAGCCCATTTCCGGCCTGTGTCCAGCTCACCCTGAGGATCTAGAGTCTAAACAGGGCAGATTTATGGTCCACTGCTAAAATCTGCATTCAGACCCCAGATGCAGACGGTGGCTTCGTCAGCTGCTGGGATTCGGCACAGGCTTCTGCAGCTTCGTTATTTCTTTCTGCTTAACAGGGACAATTAGAGAACAGAAGAGTGGGGACGCCTGTTTAGGGACTGGTTCGGTATTGTACCCAGACCACACATTCCGGCTGGGAAGGAAGACAGTAATGTATAAAGCATTAGTGGATTTAACACTGTGCGCCCGTGCTTGGGGGATCGAATTGTCAATGTTTCTGGCAAGAACTCACACTCCAATTGAAATCTATCACACACCTTAATTAGCTCCGGGTACCTAAATGCACCCAACCCAGAGGCAAGTTGTAAAGCAGAGGAAGAGGGCAGGGGCTGGCAAAGAGGCAATGCGGAACCTGCCTCTGGAGGTTTAGGGCCCCCGTGTTCACAATAGAGTGCACCAGCCACGAGGCTAAGGGGACAAATGTGACTCACCACCCTTGTCCCAGAGAACACAGAGAAAGAATGCTGATGGAAGGCATATGGATGGCTCGACCCTCGTGGACTAAAGAGATGAGAAGAGGCCGTGGTGACACAAAGCTGTCGCCGACAGTAACTGGAGCCTTTTTTTTTTTTCTGAGCCAACCATCCCACCTGGACCTCGGCACAAATTATTGTTTTCAATTACCACCTGTGTATTCCTTCCCATGCAACTTATTGATGTAAAATTACCGCTACAGCGGTATAAATAAGTTATACCGCAGTTGTAAAATGGAAGAAATTTTGTTGTAGCAATTATGTTCAGCAAGATGACAAAATAAATTTCCAGAGCTGTGCCTGCAGTAACCTGGGGAATTTAAACCTCATAATTTCCATTCATTTCAGATAATTTGGAGTAATTTCTATATGTAATAACTTTGTAATGAAAAACAGCAGTACTGAAGTGATTTCACTCTGTTTTCTCCTCCTATGGTATACATGGCACAAAATAAATGATAAAAATAATATTTCCTTTTTATATGTGTGTGTGTTGAGTAATTCCTTCAGTAAAAATCATAAACTAATACCCAGACTAAATCTCTGTCCACAAAATGAAAAATAAATTGAGTTAAAGAAGTGAGAGAGAATGGAAGGCTTTGGATGTTTTATTGTGACTTTATTGAGTTGTCTGAATCTCAGGCTCTTCCTGATCTCTGAAGGTTACTGTTCCCAAGCAAGAGATTCAGAGAGGCAAGACCCCAAGACTGTCATGGGGGACCTGCAGGGAGACCCTCCCCAAGACTAAAAGACCTCTCCCAGGTGGCCACTTCTCAGCCCCAGCATGTTCCGATAGTCTCTCTCCTGCCTTGGAGAGCAGGCTCGGAGGAATGGCTGACTCCCATCACAGCCCTTTTTGTAAAAAAGTTAGATTTACTTATTCCTTATTTGTGCATACGGCTGTTCTGCCTGCATGCATGTTTGTATACCATGTACGTAGCTGGAGCCTGCAGAGGTCAGAAAATGGCATCAGATCCCCTAGAACTGGAGTTATGGGTGGTTGTGAGCCCCGTTTGGGTGCTGGGAATGGAATCTGAGTCCTCTTCAAGAAAAGCAAATAACCTTAGCCACTGAGCCATTTCTTTAGCCCCTGCGTCAAGTCTTTAACAGCAATGTCCCCCAACAGGAGGAAGGACCTGTTAGGTTGGACAGTGGCCTAGTAGGTTCTGACATATTTCCTCTTTTAATTAAAGACTTGGCAAGGCGGCGTTGTGTTCCCCCACCGCTCTGGTGCCCTGCCAGACCTCTGCCAACGACACATGCGACTGATGTGCACAGCCTCTGAACGCCACACGTTATTCATCAGAAGCTCCCACTGAGCTGTTCGAGGGTGACAGGAATTACAGCATCTGCATTAGCTCCAGGCTCCATGCAATTAGCCTCCGCCACCACCATGGCGTCCATCAAGAGCTTCTACTAAGTGAAAAATGGAGGCAAGGTCTAAAGTTGGACTTCAGAAGTGATGGGCAGACCTGTAGGCAGGCTTCTCCTACCTGTCCTGAGGGCTCCCTACTGCCTGGGATGAGAGATACTTCCTAGCCTGCAAACCCTGCCCTCCCTCTATGCTTCCAGGATGCAGACAGACAGGCACGGGCTAGGAAAAGGTACCCACTTGCTGAGCAGTGTAGGGGAATACATGATTGTCTCTGAGCTAGGTCCTCCTTGACACGCAGCCTCAGCACACCTGTGAACTGGCAGTCCTGGTCTCTGCCACACAGCAGCCCCATTATAGGCACCCTGCGACTTCCCCTTGGACACACTTTAAGAAGCACTCTGTGACTTGAGATGGCAATTCTATTTACTGGCTAATACCCAGGATTCTAGTTCAAAGAAACCTAAACTCAATACATCACTCCAGTGACATCAAACAAAAGACAATGACAGCTGTCTAGATTGGAGACATTCCAGCCCCCGAAATGTACTTGTGGCTGTGTGTCCCTCTTACCAAGTTCACCACTGCAATCCTCTCCAGGCCTCCTGAGTCACAGAGAGACTATCTAAATATGCTTGTCAGGGGTTTATATTAGCTCATTCTGGAAAGAAAGACACCATCCCCATTAGACAGAGGATGTTAAAGCCAGGCTCCCAGACACAGAACTCCAATCCCCCAGGCCTGTCTCCACGAAATCATAGCCCCATCCTCCACCCAGCCAACTCCAACCATCCTCCAAGCAAGAAGAAGGTACCAGAGACATCACTAGGCCTAGGACTAGAATAGGGGTACCAAAAAGTCTGCAGTGGATCAGGACATGAAGGAGAGAAAGGAAAAGTTCAAAGGTAAACCAGTTCTGGGGCCTGGAGAGATGGCTCAGACTGACTGCTCTTCCAGAGGACCCGGGTTCAATTCCCAGCACCCACATGGCAGCTCACAACTGTCTGCAACTCTAGTTCCAGAGGATCTGACACCCTCACACAGACCTGCACAAAGGCAAAACACCAATTAATATAAAATGAAATTAAATTTAAAAAAATCCAGCTCTGAACTGAGCAAGGATACCTACCTAAGGGAAAAGACTGGGCAGGCTTATGGGTACTAAAGTCAAGGCCGTGGCCAGGAAAACAAACCACAGAAAGTGGTGAGGGATGGAAGACGCCAGTGCCCAAGGCATCATCTCAGACAGAACAAACCAAGGAAATAAATGGACTCGGAATCCACGGGGCCCAGCAGAAGATTCTGATGGTGAGCTTTCAGTCAGGCATTCTCCTGCCGCTGGAATAGAGTCTGGAAGCAAGCAACGTCCTTTTGCCCCTTAGGTTGGGTTTGTCCTTCCTGGAAAGATGATGTGCAGGGTGGGCACCAACATGGTGCCTGCATCCTCACAGACCTGGGCTCAAGTCCATGTTGCATCTGCTATAAACTAGATGCCTTGAGGGCAAAGAGCTGGTCTTCTAAGCATCCCAGGTCCTCCCGTGTCAGGCCCTAGCCTCAATCAGTTCCTCAGGTCACCACACAGAAAGCCCTAGTACAGGACACAGCACAGTAGAGGCATTAAACAAATCACAGATAATTCGATGGAAGTCAATGCCCAATGTTCAACTGTGCAGGAATCCACATTCAGCTCAATCCATGGCACATACCTCAACGTTCTCATTCAAAAGGCGAAATTTCCCCAGATCCTGTGAATACATTCAGCTAGCATCGATAAAGCAGCTTGCCATGGTCTGTCTGGGTTACTGTAGCAAAATACCCGGAGCTGGCAATTGACACAGAATTGAAATACACTTCTCACAGCTCTGGAGGGTGAAAGTCGAAGGTCGAAGGTCAAAGGTCAGCGAGGATTCCCACGATGGTGCTGTGTCTGCCAGAGAAAACCAATACTGCATCTCATATGGTAGAAGGCAGAGAGAAGGGTCCCCCAGTCCCTCTTTAAGGTGCTAACCATTTGTGATGAGGGAGCTCCCTTGATTCAATCCCCTCCTACCTCTTAATGGAAGAAGAATCAATATGAATTTTGAAGGGTGCATGTATAAGCCATCCACATCTGCTCAGTACTATAGACCAGGCTGAAGTTCAAGGATATGCAGAGGAAAAATGACTCAAGTCAGTACCTCCAGCTGCCTAACCCGGCTGAGCTTCTTAAAGCAGACTGTTCAGGTTCTGCCCACTCGCCTCCGTCTGTGACTGACACATTCTGGTGTATCAAAGTCTGAGCTATCTAGGCCTTAATATAAAAGACCAAATACATCTGCAGACTTGGAAAACCATACCCGTGGACAGTGGCAAGAAAGAATGTCTCTGTGGCTAGCGGGTGTCCTCTCAGACACGTGGAGGGCTGGTCACCATTAAGCCTTTTCTCTTGGAAATCAAGTTTGCAAAGGGCTGCACTTTGTGGTTTTTATGATCCAACCCCAAAAATTAAAAATTTAAATTTACAGCAGTTGAACCATTTGGTTCACAGAGGGAAGACACATAGAGAGAGAGAGAGAGAGAGAGAGAGAGAGAGAGAGAGAGAGAGAGAGGGAGGGAGACATTTGGAAATGACAACCACCATTTCGTCAGGATTATGGGATTAAAGGGGCTTTTGAAACAACTTTATCATCCAAGCCACCTGCCTTGGTACTAAAGTTTAAGTTTTGTATGTTTTCTTCTTTCATTTTCTTTCTTTCTTTCTTCCTACTTTCCTTCCTTCCTTCTTTCCTTTCTTTCTTTCTTTTTAAGACAAGATCTTTCTATATAGCCTGGGTTGGCCTCAAGTTTTCAATCCTCCTTGCCCCAGCCTCCCTAGTGTTGGAATCACAGACATGTGCCACCATGTCCAGGCTTCACCATACATTGCTGTAGTCTTCTGCAACAGTTCTTTATCCAGAATCAGGCAACAGTGACTGTTCTGTAAAACAAGGGAACGTGACCTTTAGCTCCATCCTGGCGCAGAGGGGACTGCAGGACTTGGCTGGATGGGACCTAGCATAAGAAACAGCCCCCTTCCTGTCCTTGCCTTCTACACAGGGACCTTCACCACCACCAAGTTGGCTGGTTTGAATGCCCTCCTGGGAACAGTGGCAGAGCCTGGTGGCCTTGCCCTCTTCCTGCACACAAAGCAGCCTGGCTGGGCTCGCTGCCGGGCGAGCTCAGGGTACAGACACGCAGACACTCAAAGTGAGGAATGTCCTCCCGGGCCTCCTCCTCCTTCCCACCTTCTGTCATCCGGGGAGATAATTCATTTATGCAGTGCTCACAGAAGACTGACATTTTTAACTTTTTTAGCAGAATAAATTTATAAGGTAAATTAGGGGGTGGGAGCCCCAGTGTCCTAGGCAGATTCAAACTGGTAATTACAGAGGGCCTAATTATGCATTCACTACAGTGCCTTCTGGAATGGGGATGGCTACAGGGTGGCTCCTGTTCTTCCTGCAAAGGACAATCCCCCTGAATCTCCGGGAAGCTTTGCACCAAACCTTCGAGAAGCCTTTGCTTCCATCTCTGAGCTTTCTCTGGGGGCTCTCACATCCTCAACTTCCACAAGATGGCAGAGCAAATTCTCATCTTCTTCAGAGGACCCAGAGGCCTTCCTCCACCCTAATGCCACCAAGAGCCAGGAGCCCAGACAGCCCTTATACCCTGGGTCTCAACTTAATAAAACAAACGGCACAATGGCAAGCAGGGAATCTGAGATCTTCCTCTGCCCCGTCTCCGCGAGGCCCATCCTTGCTATGCTGTTGTCTTCTCCATCCCACCAGAACTTGGCTTGGCCTCAGTAAGCCAATGAACAAGCAGACATGGAGGAAAGGAGAGAAAGGGAGGGAGGAAGGGAGGGAGAGAGGAAGAGAGGGAGAGAGGGAGGGAAGGAAGAAGAGGTGTGGAAAGAAGAGGGGCCAGTAAAAAATGCCTGTGATTATCACTGAAGAACACACAAGCTGGTCTCAGTTTGTTTGGCTCAGGGAAGCCACGCCCTTCCCACACGGCACAGTGCATACCAGCTTTGAAGGAACAAATATATTTTGACCATAAAGCCCTCTTTTCTATACATCTCCCATTCATTTCCCACTACGCTGTCTGCTCCCAGGCATCTTGTCATTCACTGTGTGTCACTCCCCATCACAAACTCAATTGTACCCCCCCCGCCATATGTCAAGAGTCCTAAAGCCTTTATATTTGTCACTCTTATATTTGTCACTCTCGTGATGCCGTAGCAAGACACCTGACCTTAAAGTTAAGGGGTTCACTGTGGTCCAGCTTCACAGCTTCACTCAGCCCTGTCATGAAGGACAACAGGACGGGACGTGCGGGGAGCGGAGACACTCACGTCACAGAAGCCTGGAAGGAGGGAGCAAGGATGCCTGTGCTTGCTCTTAGCTTCCTCTTCCTCCTCTTCTATCCCACCAGGGCGCCAGCCTGAGTTCCGCATTTGCTGATCCTCTCTGGAACACCTACAAGGGCATTGACATCTACCCGCTCACTGCCCCACACTGTCGTCCCAACATGGAAATTCATCCGCACAGGATTGCAGCCTGAGGCAGAAGGGTTTGGAAAGCAGGCTGACGGAAATGGAGCTTGCCCCCGCAAGAGAACATTAACAAGAGCTGTGAGATGCCCAAGAGCAAAAACAGCTAGACAGAAGACATGCTGGCCCAAGCCATTCGGACTTAACCTGATGTCCCATCCGGCCCCCACAATAGTCCCCACACAGCCCCTGCACCTAGTTCAGGCTTCAGTTACTACCACAGGATTTGGTTTAAATAAGAACTCAGTACAGGAAACACTGGGGCTGAAGGACATTCACTGTGGTCCTCAAATCACACCCTCCCTGCGACCACATAACCAGCATCGACATGATGCCGATCCCAAAGCAAGACTCTCAGCCCTGAACCTTTGCAGCCCCTGAGGTGTAAGCTTGGTGTGTGCGGTCAGGTTTCATTTTCATTGTATAGAGCAGTGGTTCTTAACCTTCCTAACTCTGCGACCCTTTCATATAAGTTCTCCATGTCGTGGTGACCTCCAATCATAAAACTATTTTCATTGCTACTTCATAACTGTAATTTTGCTACTGCTATGAATCATAATGTAAATATCGGATACGCAACCCCAGAGGGGTCACGACCCATAAGTTGGGAAGCACTGGTGTAGAGACTGAAAAGGCAAGGGCTCCAAGGCTGGAAGAGCTTCTTCACTGCAGCACGGAGTCCCACACACTGCCTTTGGTTAAGACCTGACCTACTTTCGCCTGAGAACTGTTTTGATGTAACATTCGCACTCACAGCCCTCCAACCTAGCTCCTGCAGTGAAGAGGACACAGGACACCTCTTGGTCCTTCTGTTGCTGAGCAGCCCTATCCCAGCGCCCACCCAAGCAGGAGCCATTGCTTGACTCTGCCTCCCCAGCAGACCGATAGAGAATTCACATTTCTGACAAGTGCTGGGGTCACACTTGGCCACCACCTGCCACAGATTTGGTCAAACATAGCAGGCTGATATAGCTTAGGGGTCAGACTGTGACCTTCACAGGGAGTGGAGTGCAGGGCCGGGACTGCGCCTCTACCGGGCACTGGGCACTGGCCACGCATGTGACTTCTGTTCCCCCAACATCACACACTGTCAGTTTGGCAGAGTCCCCCTACAGGGTACAGGAGCCAAGTCAGACAGCTTGCCAAGGAAGCACAGCCAGCAGAGGCATACACTGGTCCTCACCCTGTCTACCTCCTTGGTCAGGATGAGCCATGCTGTGCTCATCAACCCCTGTATCCGCTGGACTTAACACTAGGAACGTTCAGGTCTTTGCTTACGCCTTTCTTTTAGGGCTCTCTACAGCCCTCTTGCTCTGCTGGACTCCAGGACCACCCCCACACAGGAAGGAGTCAGGGAAGTCACAGTAGCTCTTAAACTCAGAAGTGGCACCTTGCTCTCGTGCTCACAGTCTATTGGTCAGAGCTAGCCACATGATGCAATGTAGCTGCAAAGGAAGCTGGGAAATGTACGCAAGCAGGTGCATATCAGAGTGCCTATGTATTGCTCTAGGAGTAGGCTGGGATGCTCAGAGGGAAATGGAAGGGGAAATAAGCCTTCACAACTCAACTAGGGACCAGGCCATGGGAGAAGGAACAAGAGAAGGGCCAGGCTTTATCACTAACTACGTCTAAGCTTTTGCTTTCTGGGCCACTCGGTTTTCTCTTCCCACCCTCTATCAAGTGTGACTGGTTTCTTTACCACACATTCACTGAGCTGGCCCCTCCCCACAGGAGAAGGCTGGGGACTTCCTGGCTGTAGAGATGTCTTGGTCTAGAAGCTGCTTCCTTTCTGTTGCTCTCTGCCACCAGGAGCGGACACTCCTGAGACATTTAAAGGTGACCTGTTCACTCCTTATGAAAAGTAGCTCACAGACAGAGCCCCTCGAATCCCAAAACTTGTCCATTAGACATGTCAGTCAGGAGTCTTGAAAGTTTTGTGAGGTGGGTGTGAAAGAAAATGTAACGACATCCAGGCTTCTCTTCAAAGCCCTCCAAACAGTGTTTGATGGACAGATCTGGAACAGAAATTCTAAGCTAGAAAGAGCCAGGAGATAATGCAGTCCACCTACCTCAAGGAGGAGTTGGAGGCCAAGTGGTGGCGAGCCTGGAGGCAGGCCTCATGCCCTGATTTCCAGACCTGTGTCAGTATCTCTACTCCCCCCATACACACACATGTACCCCAACTTCTCCTTACCTATCTCAATATGCCAAGGAACAAAAGGGAGCCATGTTTGGGGAAGCATAGAAATCAATCTCCAGTCAGCCTGACAAAGGCTGGAGATGGTGGGGCCATCTACCCAGGATGACACTGGGTGATGGAATGGGTAAGGTCATTGCAGAGACTCTTCGGCCATCAAAAATGGGGGAGGAGTCACTCATTCCTCACAGTTTGAAGGCAAGGAAGTCTAAGATGAAGACGCTAGTATAGCGGTTCTCAACTTGCGGGTTGCGACCCTACTGGTATTCGAATGACCCTTTCCCAGGGCTTGTACATCAGATATTTACATTACAATTCATAACAGTAGCAGAATTACAGTTATGAAGCAGCAACAAGATCATTTTCTGGTTGGGGCTCACCACAACATGGGGATCTGTACTGAAGGGTCATAGCATTGGGAAGGTTGAGAACCGCTGCTCTAGCCCATCCAGGGTCTAGCGAGCACCCACTGTCCAGCTTGCCGACTGTCTTCCTGATGAGCCCTCAGCAGTGAAGAGTCAGCATGGCAGTAGTGTCTCCTCTGGTAAGGCCAGTAATCCACGGGTGGGGCTCTGTCCCTCTCCAATTGCTGTGTTCAGTGCTGTGAACAAAATTCTTGAAAACATCCACTCCCGGCAGGGAGGCTTTATTTTGGCTCCCAGTGTAAGAGCGCAAACTATCACGGCAGAGAAGGCATGGCAGCTGGACCCGAGGTGGCTCATCATGTGTGTCCACTCTCAGGAAGCAGAAATGACTGGTGGTGTTCAGCTCATTTTCTCCTTTTTGTTCAGTCCAGGGTTTCACCCCAAGGAGTGGTGCTGCCCCCACCCCCTTCAGTTAATCTGATCTAGATCCTTCTTCACAGAGATGCCCAGAGACTAACCTAATCTAGATAATCCCTTATAGGCATGTCATATAACTTCTGTCAAGTTGACATGTTAGCCGTCAAAAGCTCCCATGACCCAGTCACCCCCTCCAAAGACCCCAGCTCTTGCTTCACATCATCATACGAGGGTTCCAATATTCAGATGGAAAGGTCACATTATTCCATAACAACTTCCAAATTCTCTGCCCCTACCCACCTTCATTCTGGCCTTAGAGTTCCTGCTCAAGGTCTAAGGAACCACCCTCATCCCAGACAAAGAATCTTCCTGCTGGAAGACCACAACACTCTCAAGGAATCCAAGGACTTCCTCAAAAGAGAAGTAGGCATCCAGAGGGCAGAAGACCTGGAATCTCACTGATGCTTGGTGGGACCTCAATATGGAGAAAGACCCATCCAACATTTGTTCCGTGTCAAACATGATATCATAAGAACTTGTCTCAGCTACTGTATCATGCTCTTGTGCATGCTAAGTTCCCCCTTGACATCAAATATCAGAGAAAATGAAAACACTCCAAGGCTTAGGGCCCCTGCCAGAGCTGTCCCTAAGGAAGTGCACTGTCATTGGCAGGATGGACAGGAGCCCACTGGAGAACCCAAGTTTCCCACCTGTCGCAGGTGGGGAAATAAAGGCCACCAAGATCAGGCCTTGTCACAGATTCTGTAGAGAGAAATGGGGAAAGGTTGAACAGGACGGAGGGTGCAGCCACCACAGGGAGAGGGGACCAACTGTAACTCCCTGCATATTCCCCTGTGGCTGAGAGGTGAAGGGGATGTAGGGCCATCTTTGAAGTTCAAGGAAGAATGATCATCCAGGCTATGAGGGGCTGGTGGCTAGAGTATTGGACACTATATATTGACAGCAGCCATGTAGAGGTCCGTGAGGGTCTTGAAGAGGTCTTATGTAGCTCTGAGCACAAGTAAGGATTGGTTAGACCTCCTCCTTCGTACATAGTTTAGTTTCAAGGGCCACCTCCAATTGTGTCCGATGCCACACCCCCAGCCTGGCCTCCACATACCCCACCTCCTCACTAAGTTCCTGCTAAGATTTTAGTCTTTAAAATACCGAATCTCTTTTAAAAGTTCAGGTTTCATCTGTGGACTCTTTTAAAAATCAAAATTAAATTAAATACTTTTTTCAAGAGGGAAGAACCAGGACACTGTCCAAATCTGAACCAAGCAAAATCAAAATCCAATTATCTCAATGCCCAGTCATGTGGGACTCACTCACAATCTTCTGGGCTCCTCCATGGGGCCTGGGTCCCTTCTCCAGCTCTGCCCTCTGCAGCACAAATGACTTGTCTTCTAGGACCTGACTGGTCCCACTGCTGCTACTGTTGTTGGTGGTCACACCATGGTGCTGGCCTCTCCAAAATGCCAGGTTCTTCTGCTGCAACTGGGCTGTGCTCTCACCAGTAGAGTCTCCTAGGCTCTACTCACGGTGCTAAACCTCACTTCTCTCCATGACCCCTTCAGTCCTGGGCTTCCAACTGCTACCAAGGCTGCACCTTCACCAATGGCCTCTCCTGGCCTCTCACCGTGCCCAGCTGTTCTCCATGACCCTTTATGGCTTCAAAACCAGTTCCACCTGGATGACTCTTACACATTACCAAGTCTGGCTGCCAACACGAGGTACAACCTGGCTGCCTCTGGAAGACAGCTTCTCTGTGCTCTCAGGAAACACTTTCCAGAAGGTTTAACCTCAGTTATTCTTGTTTCTTCTTAATCACCACTAATTTCTTAGCTCCAGATGATCAGCATTAAGTACCCCAGCAAAACAAAGTTCCTCTTTGGTAATTCTGGTTATCTTGTTAATCACAGCTGATTCTTCAGCCTCAGCGAACCAGAACCACAGAATCTTAATTAAAAATAACAAATGGCCCTGATAGAGTCTTTAGACTCCCCTCTGCTATGTCACAAGCCAGGCCTCCATCTTATGCACTGCTCTCAACGTTCTTATCTTCCAAGCTCCTAAAAAATGTCTCACAGAGCTCTTAATGCTCAGTGACTCTTCTAGCCAAAACATTGTCAAGTCTGTCACAGCAATACCCCTCTATGCTGGTACCAATTTGTCTTAGTTTGGGTTCTATTGCAACGAAAGGCCATGACCAAAAAACAAGTTGGGGAGAAAAGGGTTTATTCAGCTTACACTTCAGCAATGCTGTTCATCACCAAAGGAATTCACAAACTCAAACAGGGCAAGAACAAGGAGATAGGAGCTGATGCAGAAGCCATGGATGGGTGCTACCTACTGGCTTGCTTCCTATGGCTTGTTCAACCTGCTTTCTTATAGAACCCAGGACCACACAGCCTGGGGATGGCACTACCCACAATGGGCTGGGCCCTCACACATCAGTTGCTAATTGAGAAGATGCTCTACAGCTGGATCTCATGGAGGCATTTCCTCAACTGAGGCTCCTCCCTCTCTGATGACTCTACCTTGCTTCAGATTGATCCATAAAACCAGCCAGTCCAAATGCAGATCACACACAATGCTGTTCCAGTGGAAACTGCATCACTTCATGTATGAAATAAAGCCCAGACAACAATCTGTGTAGGAGATTGTGCCCTCATCATACCCTACTGGCTTCACCATCACTGCCTGCTTTTCTATCACCACTCAAGGCCTTTGCATCTGCCGTATCCTGTCCCTGGTCTCCTTTCTTTCAGAATTCTGCAAGCCAGTTCCACAGGTCTCTAACAAGATCCTTATGGTCAGACTAGTTTTCACTGAAATTCCAACATCTTAGATTAAGTGTGGAGACACCTTGAAAAGTGTCATTTATCAAAACTGACACAAGAAGAAACAGAGAAAAACTGAGTCATTTAGCACTGGGGAGGGTTTATGGCCCTCCCCATCTCTCCCTGCCTGACCTTACCCCAAAAAGGTATTCTCAAATGTTTAGCCTGTGAATTCCTTTAAACACTTAAGTAGGAAGTACCAATTTTACACTCATTTCTAGAAAATGGTACAAAAAGGAAACACTACTGCAGTCATTTTGTGAGAATTAACTATGATCAAAACCTAACAAGGATGTTACCAGAAAAAAAAATTGAGGAACTCTAACCCTCATGCACCTAGATGACAGAGTCCAAACAAAGAATTAAAAATTAAGTCCCAAGATGGACAGTCATGAGTAAGTGGGGTGTATTGACTGATCACTCAACACATGATGCCCTTACATAGAAAAGCTTCTGGAATATAGTATTAAGGGAAAGGTATGAGTGTCCATAGAATACTGCATTTAGGGTAAGAGGAAAAGAAAGGAATGAAAAATAAATAATTAGGCTAGAGACATGGCTCGATAAGTAAAGCATGTGCTGTGCAAGCTTGAAGTCCTGAGTTTGAATCCCTAGACCTAGTAAATCGGGCATCTGTAACCCCAGTGCTGAGATGAGGAAGTGGAGGCAGGAGAATGTCTAGAAGCTTGTGGTTCAGCTATTCTGCTATATACAGCAGTGATCAGCAAAGACATCCTGTCACAAACAAGATAGAAGGCAAGAACTGACATCTGAGGGCATTCTCTGCCACAGCTCACTATGGCACACACATGTGAACACACAAATACACCACTTACATCTGTATACTTGAAGAAACAGAAGCAGGAAGGTACAGTGGGGACAGAAGGTGAGTCAGTTTCTGGGCTAGTTGATTTCCTCTACCCTAAGAGGGAACCACAGGTGCACAGGAAGTTCCTTCCTACAGTTTCAGCCCAAGATCAAGGAGTCAGCACAGCTGGTTTCTCTGAGGTTTTGTCCCTCAACTTAGACATCATCTTCCTTTATTCAGATACCATCATTTGGATGAAGGTTCACCATTATGATCTAGTGTAAGATAGCCAAGTGTAATGATATGTGTTTATAATCTCAGCATTGGGGAGATGGAGGCAGGTGAATGCCTGAAACTCAATGATCAACCAGCCTAGACTAGTTAATGAGCTCCAGGCCAGTGAGAGACCCTACCTCAAGACAGACAGACAGACAGACAGATAGATAGATAGATAGATAGATAGATAGATAGATAGATAGATAGATAGACAGACAGACAGACAGACAGACAGACAGACAGACAGACAGACAGACAGACAGACAAAAAAGATCCATAGCATCATAGCATCTGGGGAACAACAGCATGGATCAAACACATGTGCACTCACACAGAGACACACAAGCTGTGTCTCCAAGTACAGCCATTATCTGAGGTAAAGAGACTTGCACTTCAGCACATGAATTGGAAGAGACTGCAAACAGTCCCTCCAGCTTTGTGGGAGGCAGAGAGGGAGGCAAGGCTGTGCACTTAATACTTGTTGTATGTCATGTGATCTTGACCACGTTCCCATTCCACATGCCTGAAAAGGAAAAGAAAGTCAACAAGAAGCAGAGAGGGGCCTAAAGTTGTCTGTGGTGCAAAGCTAAATTTCAAACAAATGGCATAGCACCCTAAAGGGGAAATCCAGTAACATTTGACACAACATTTGGGTTATACACCCTCAGAAAATGGACCAAAAGCTCTAGAGAAATACTAAACGCTACCTAGCTGGCTCCCTATTTGCAGAGAAAGAGATTAGCAATTCTGAAACTACTGTGTGCATCTAAGATCAGACAAACACAAGAACATGCTGTGAGAACAGAAGCCAGTGCTGTCGCTGGGGAAAAGGAAGCTGTAATTGTGAAAAGAGGGAGAGAGATGTCCGTGTGGTGTTTCTGAAGATTGGAGATATCAGTGTGAAGTTGAATATTTCAATACAGAGGAGAGGAAGGGGAGAAGGCAGGGAGAGAAGGAGGAAGGGAGGAGAGGAGGAAGGGAAGGTGACACTAGAAGAAGAGATGATAGATAGAAGATAGATAGATAGATAGATAGATAGATAGATAGATAGATAGATAGATAGATGATAGATAGATAGATAGATAGATAGATAGATAGATAGATAGATGATAGATAGATAGATAGATAGATGATGGATGGATAGATAGATGATAGATGGATGGATAGATAGATAGATAGATAGATAGATAGATAGATAGATAGATAGATAGATAGATAGATAGATGATGGATGGATAGATAGATAGATGATGGATGGATGGATGGATGGATGGGTGGATAGATAGATGGATGGATGGATGGATGGGTGGGTGGGTGGATAGATAGATTATAGATGATGGATGGATAGATAGATAGATAGATAGATAGATAGATAGATAGATAGATAGATGACAGATGGACGGATGGATAGGTAGATGGATGGATAGATAGATAAATAGATAGATGATGGATAGATAGGTAGATAGATATATGATAGATGGATGAATAGACAGACAGACAGACAGACAGATAGAGTGGTAGTTTGAAAAGGTATGCCCCCCATGAGCTCATGTGTTTAAATTCTTGGCCTACAGGGAGTGACACTATTAGGAGGTGGGACCTCGTTGGAGTAGGCGTGGCCTTGTGGGTGGACATGTCTTGATGTTGGGGCAGACTTTGAGGTCTCCTATGCTCAAACTACCCCCAGTGTCACAGTTCACTTCTGTTGCCTGCAGATCAAGAGGTAGCTCTCTAAGTTCCTTCTCTAGCACCATGTCTGCCTGCATGCAGCCATGTCTCATGATGAGGATAATGAACTAAACCTCTGAAACTGTAAGCTACCCCCAATTAAATGTTTTCCTTTGTAAGAGTTGCCATGGTCATGGTGTTTCTTCAAATCAAAAAAACCCTAAGACAGACAAATAGATGATAGATAGATAGATGGATAGATAGATAGATAGCATAGATAAATATATAAGTGATAGATTCTTGATAAATTGATAAATAATAGCTATACAAATACATGGAAAGATAATAGATGATATATGACATCTAGATAAACCAACACATGGCTGATAATGATAGACAGATAGATAATAGATGATAGATAAATGGATAGACATACAGGCAGACAGATAGATAATAGGCAGATAGATTATAGATAAACAGATAAATGATAGATGATTGTTACAATGATGATAGGTAAATAAAAAGATAGTAGCTAGATGATAGATGATATTTAGATAAATAACCACATGATTGATGATTGATAGATAGATGGATGGAAGATGAACAGACAGATAGGTAGATAGTGGGTAGGTAAAAAATGACTATTAGGTTAATAGTTTGGAATGAAGTGCCAAGATATAACAAATTTGACATCAAAAGTAGGGGTTTTCCTGGCAGAGAAGCTGCTCTCTGCAGGGCAGGAACGGCAGTTAATGCAGAGGCTGACTCTAAACTGGCCCAAGTGTTGAGAATAAGTGACTGCTAGTGCTCAGCACTAAGTGGAACATCTGTATCAAGCCCCACCCCTGCCCAAGACTCAGAGAAGATCACGAAAGATGGTACAGAAAGAACTGGAGAGCCAGAGGATGGGGAGGAGTGCTGTGGACTGCTTTCTGCTGGAACCCACTGCAGCTGTGGTCACCTGCACACCATCAGGACAAGACCAGTCAACATTCCAGCGGCACTAACTGGACTCCATGAGTCACCAGAAAAAAGAAGGGATGGGAAGTAAGGGAGAGGTGGGCATGTTGTGGGTGCCTATGTGAGTGGAAGGAGAGAACTGTGGTGGATATGATCAAGATACATTGTTTATTACATATGAAATTGTCAATGAACACATAAAAGATTTTTTTGAACAATAGTTTTGACCAGGATGGAAATCTCCAACAGAAGTTTCTAATCTCGTGACAGGTCACGCTGTTTCAGGGTAGGTTGTAAGGAGAGTGGTCCCCAAGCACTTGTGTATAGCTTATTCAGGACAGTTAAGACCCTATGAAAGTTGACATGGTTTTTCTTAATACTGTTCAGTCATAATGCCAGTGGCTTACTCTCCTCTCAGAAAAAAAATCCCACAGCATTTTTCACTGAGTTTTATAGACTTTGGGTCTAGTTAATTTGGGTATGTGATGTTTTCATTTATTTACAAGAGCTTTTTTCCATAATAAAGTTCATTTTTTAAAAAAGACAAATTTGCTAGTGTTGGTTATAAATAATCGTGTGTCTGTTATGGTTGAGATGTCACAACCTGGCCATCACCATCACAATAGCATATTTTACTACCTATTATTTGACAAATATTGTATCCTAGATGAAAGTTCCAGGCAAAAAGTTTGTAACCAACACCTACGAATAAACTCGGGTTTGTGGATTTATTAAGAAAGTATGTTCAGAAGAGCTGGGAAATTGTTCAGATTGGTAACTTGAGAGGTTTATATAGTATATTTGTTTGAAAAGTGTCAGTTTTAGTTTATTAAATATGTTACTGAATGTAAATAGCTTTAGTATTAATTTTCCTTTTACGACTGTTGCCCGATTATTACAGAAATAACTTCATTGCATGGAGAGACATGGTTAGGTTGATTTGCTTTGGGTGTTGAATGTGTTAGGTGTGATGGTTAGGTTGGCTGTCAACGTGGCAGACTCCAGAAACCCCTGGGAGGCAGGAGTCTCAGCATCATTGGGAGAGTATCTTAGTTGTGTTCATTGGGCAGCATCATTCCCTGGCTGGGATCCTGGACTGTGTTAGTGGAGAAGAGGAGCTGAGCAGGGGCAGGCATCAATCACTTTCCACTTCTTGATAGGAGGATGTGATACGACCAACTCCTTCAAGTTCCTGATGCCATGTCTCCCTCACCAGGATGGACTGTACTCTTGAACCGTGAGTCGTAATAAATCATTTCTCCCCTTTTGTCAGAGTATTTATCACAGCAGCAGGAAAAGAAACTCAAACAGGAGATGTACCACTGTCTAATTCACAAACTGCTACGCCAATTAAATAAGGAGGCATATATGAACTCCAGGGCCCAGTGTCTAGTATATAGCCCGTGCACAATGCATGGTTAGTTTTGCTACTGGCATTCATACCCACCTTCCTCAGCATTTGTTCCTCTAGCCACAGACTTTATTTGATAAATTGAACTTAACATTGAGATTCAGCGTCCCAAGAGTGTGCCCAGCTCGGCACCCCCTGGTGTTCAATATGCATCATCTAATTCAATTCACGAACACTGCAAACACTCTCTTCATTCCTGTTGCTTCAGATCCCCTCAGCTGATAACCAGAGGTCTTGTGATCAAACCTAATTGCACTGATATTATGTTTCTCCATGGAGCCATCCTACATGTCACTGTGTCCGCCATTGTCAATGTTGCCATCATCTTCAGCACTATCACTAGCAGGCACCTGATGAACATGCGTGCACCAGGGACCTTCACCCCGGCTTTCATATGGTCTGCATGAAATGACTTAGAAGCGCACATAGAACTCTTTCTTGTTCTTCTCAAACATCCTTGCATCTGGGGTCATTTTCCACCTGCTTGAAATATATTCATTAGAATTCCTTAAGCGAGGCTCTTTATTCTCTTAAGGAATTGGTGACACAACCTAGATGCCACAGGCAGAGACTATGTTAACTATACCTATATTCACCAATTCCTAGTACACTACCAGGCACTTTGCAAACATTAGATGGATGGATGGATGGATGGATGGATGGATGGATGGATGGATGGATGGATGGATGGATTAGTGGATGAATAGAGAATGGATGGGTATATGTACTGATGATTGATAGATGGGTGGGCAGGTAAATAGGTAGATGGACAGATGATGGATGGGTGGGTCGTTGGATTGATGGGTGGATAGTTGAATAAATGAGTAGATAGTTGATAGAGGGATAGGTAGGTGAGTTAGTGGATGGGTAGAGGATGGATGGATGGATGGATGGATGGATGGATGGATGGATGGATGGATGGATTAGTGGATGGGTAGAGGATGGATGGATGGCTGCATGGATGGCATGGATGTAAGAATGGGTAAATGGGTTAGTGGATTGGTAGAAGACAAATGGATGGATGAATGGGTTAGTGGATGGGTAGAAGATGGATGAATGGATGGATGCATGGATGCATGGTTGGGTTAGTGAACTGGTAGAGGATAGAAGGATGGACAGATAGGTGGATGAATGCATGGCTGCATGGATAGATAAATAAATGGGTTAATGGATGGGTAGAAGATAGGTGGATGGATGAAGCCTATTGTCCAAGTCACTTTAAACTAAGGAATCCAGACAATATGGTGACTGAGTGCCCTGGGTTGCTGTTGGCTACTTCCTCACTCACAGGATTCCCTTCTTGTCTTTTAAGGCTATCTCAGACCTTCCTGAGATGATATTCTCTGAGCACCCAGCTGCTGTCCTGACAAACCCCACTTTACCACCTGAAAACCCAAACACAGCTTCCACAGTGTGACTGATGACTGAAGGAAGCCTGCTGACAGCTGCCCCTTGACCTCACTGTGCGGAAGATTGATCATTCCTGTTGGTAATGGGGACAGAAGTATCTGATTGTTATTGTTTCTTCAAGACAGTTTCTCTGTGTAGGCCTAGCTGTCCTGGAACTCACTCTGTAGACCAGGCTGGCCTTGAACTCAGAGATCCCCCTGCCTCTGCCTCCCAAGTGCTAGGATTAAAGACTTGTACTACCATGCCCAACCAAAGACATGTACTACTGTGCCCAAGTGTCTGGTTCTTTAGCTGTTTCTGGAAACATGTTCCCCTCCAGGCCCTTAGACATGAAGACAACAAGTGAAGAGATGATCGGAGACAAAAGATGCAGCTAGGCCAGACACGGTGATGCATCAAAACCAGACACGGTGATGCAGCTAGGCCAGACATGGTGATGCAGCTAGGCCATACATGGTGATGCAGCTAGGCCAGACATAGTGATGCAGCTAGGCCAGACACAGTGATGCAGCTAGGCCAGACACAGTGATGCAGCTAGGCCAGACATAGTGATGCAGCTAGGCCAGACACAGTGATGCGCACCTATAATCCCAGACCTCCAGAGATTGCAGCAGGAAGACCAGGAGTTTGAAGCCAGTGTGGGCCATGCGACAAATTCTAGGCCATCCCGGGACATTGTCTCAAGACAAAACCAAAGATGAACTGAAAGAAAGAGAAAATTGATGCTATGTCATTCAGACCCCTGGTCTATACACACTGACATGTTCTCTGGAACTTACCCTTAGTTATTATTCGAAATCAGACAGATCCTAGCTAACCCAAGAAGCGCTGCACAGTGGCACTGTGGGTGAGACTAAGGAGTGACCCTCCTCTCCCTACCCCTCCTCAGGCACCTGGCAATACAGGATGTCTCTGTGCCTCATCTCCACCCACCTTTCTCTTAATTGGTCATTGCCATGACTTCTGGCCAGATGCTCTGGCTCCTAAGCGACGTGGGAAAAAGGTGAGGATTGACTCACAGTCATGTGTCACCTTAGTATGAACAAGGAACACTGGGCTTTCTGAAGGTTTCCCTGGCCTGCCCCACTTGTAGCAACTGGCCACCATCTCTAAGTTTGTAAGATGGGCTCATCGCTCCTTCTCCTCAGGAAATGACATCCAAAGTCAGTTTCAGGGCCTACCCCAAATCACACTGCCACCCGTCATGGTGCAGAAACAGTGAAATCTCCCATTGGACCCAAGATTACTACTCCCGGGTGGGGTAAGCAGAAGACCCAGATGTGAATGGCCTGTCTCTGCCATTGGCTGATGGGGCACTGGAGGGAATTGTCCAGCCTCTATGAACATGAGAACATACTTGGTCAGGGCATGTGGTACCTATTAATTTAGTACTCATGCAGATGGAAAACAGATGAGCGGGGCGAGCAGGCTGAGGCAAGGAGGCAGATTCTGCTGCAGGGAGACCTGAAGCAATCAGCAAGGGCCTGGGACTGAGGGAGAAGACCTGCTCTTTGGTAGGATAAGGGGTCTGTGAATCGGCACGTGTGCCACACCGGCATAGAATTATCCACAGCGATACGTAAAAATGGGGCATATGCAAACCGCAGGAAATCCCAGTTGGCCTCCTTTTGTCTACTTCCTAGCTTCTCAAACTGTAGGTCATGACCCCATCTGGGGTCACATTACTGAGAAGGCTGTCTTAGTCACTGTTCTGTTGCTGCGAAGAGACACCATGACCACGGCAACTCATGAAGAAAAGCACTTGATTGGGGCTTGTTTACAGTTTCAGAGATTTAGACCACTCTCATCACGGCAGGGAGCACGGCAGCAGGAGGGCAGACAGTGCCGACAAGCTAGGTGAGAGTTCTACATCCAGACCTGAAGGCAACAGGAAGAGAGAGAGCCCCTGGGCCTGGTTTGGGCTTCTAAGCCCTCAAAGCCCACCCAAAGTGGCACACTTCCTCCAACAAGGTCACACCTTCTAATCCTTTTAAATAGTGCCACTTCCTGTTGACTAAGGATCCTAATATACGAGCCTGTGGGGCCTGTTGTTATTCAAACCACCACAGTGGGTATGAGGAGGTCACAAGAAACCTGGCAACAGTAAAAGGTTTCTAAATGTATCAACAAATGAAAATTAATTAAAAGTCAAATGCATAAGGAATCCATGGAGTTGCTGGCCACGCTTTGTCTGGGTGGTATTGCATGGCCTCTCTGCAACCTTGTTCTGAACACATGGCATGCTCACATAACACTCACACATTGTCACACCATACAACACCAACCGACCCTGCTGGAGACAACTTAAGATCAGATTAAAGGCTATTGTTAGTTTCCTGTTTGCCTGTTTGCTTTTCTTCCAATACTGGGACTTGAACCTAGGACCTCATGCATATGAAGTAAGTATTCTACCACCAAGCTGCAGCTGCAGCCCTACTGTATTTGAAGAACTGCAGTGCTTTTGTTGCTTATACACTTTTCAGCACATAGCATAATGGTTAATTACAGAAAGCAATGTTTTCTTCCTGTCATTCCTCGACATATAGGTATCCAGTTATTACATATGTTATAATGTTTGGTTTTAAAAATTACCATTTGAGGGGCTGGAGAGAAGGCTCAGTGGTTAAGAACATTGGCTGTTTTTCTAAAGGACCCAGGTTCAATGCCCAACACCCACATAACAGCTCACAACTGTCTTTAGCTCCAGTTCCATGGGATCTGACATCCTCACACAGACATGCAGGCAAAACACCAATGCACACAAAATAAAAATAAATAAATTTTAAAAAATTTCTATTTGATGCTTAGGCATGGTGATTCACACCTTTGATCCCAGCACTTGGGAGGCAGAGGTAGGTGGATTTCTGTGTGTTCGAGACCAGCCTACTCTATATAAGGGAGTTCCAGGGCAGACAGGGCTGTGTCGAAAGACCTTGTCTCAAAAAACAAAAACAAAACAAAAATTGTTGTTTGCATTGTTGATTTGAGTTTCATTCAAAAAACCTATCATTAAATGAATTTTGGCTAAGAACAGAAATTCCAGCAACTTCTGAAGTGGTCCTAAACTTACTTCTGTTGTCCACTGTATTGGTCACCTTTCTGTTGTCTGATAAAATGCCATGACCAAAACAACTTAGATGAGAAAGCTTATTTGGGCTTATGGTTCCAAGAAGATGAGAATCCATCATGGAGGGAAGTGTAGTAACAATCAGCAGCCATGGGGCAGGAACAGGAGCAGGGAGCAAACTGGAAAGAGGCAAGGATCTCTTTTTAACTCTCAAAACCTGTGACATACTTCCTCCAGCAAACAGCGCCACCTACTGGGACCTGAGTGTTCAAATGCCCAAGACTATGGGGAACATTTCTCATTTAAACCACCACATATGTCATATATTTATTCAAAGCAGCATTCTTAACATTAACAATTATGAAATCAAGCTGTTAACCAACTCTGAAGATACTGGAGATTCTCTGCATCCTGCAAATATCAAACATTCACTCAAGATTTAATTCTCCATGTAAAAACGAGCAAGCATACCCATCTAATTAATATGCAACTTTGCCTTGCTTTTTAACAAATGATAAAATGATATGCATGCTATAGAGCTGTTTTAAATTAAAATTTTTTGTGGTTTATTATTGATAAATGTTTGACTGGTATACATATTTTAAACACCTATACATAGGGACTCACATTTTAAAAAATTCTTGGGTGAGGGCCAATGAGATGGCTCAGGGGTAAGGTGCTTGCCACCAAGCCTGATGGGACCTGAGTTCAATCTCAGGAACCCACATGATGGAAGGTGTCCTGCAAGGTGTCTCTGACCTCCATATATGTACCGTAACCTGTGTTCTCCCCACCCCCAATAAAACAAATAAATGTATTTCTGCATTTCTTGGATGAAAAGGATCACTAGTAGAAAAAATATTGAGCAAGCCCACCTCTTTGTGTTGCTGTTTCTCTTTGTAAAATGGGAGCTGTGAAGGCCCCTACCCAGGCACTAAGAGAATGAAGAAAGGGATGTGGCCTTGGGCAAGCTTGCTTTTAACAACGTATTTGGCCATGGGGAAAGATGGTAGAGGGGAAGTGGGGTTCTTCTGTTACTTTTGCAGCTTCTGCATCAATAGTTGTTTCCAAAAATAATTTTTTAAACATAAACACACATACACAGAAATCCTTCAGAAATACAGAGGTCCCTGTGGCTGGGGCAGATGCCTTGTCAAATGGCTTCCACTATTCACTCTTGAGAGGCTGCACTTGCCAACAGACCTGTGGCCAGGTTGTTTATTGCATCCATAAAGACCCACCTGGATTAACTAAAATTTGTTTTGAAATATGTTGATAACTATATTTCAGTATCACTAGCTTCCTTTCGATCCTTGAGCTTTGTGTTGGGGCCTCGAGAGAGCACTATTCTGACAAGAGGCCCCCCGCTGCCCCGGGTCCAGGGCACAAAGCCTTTGACACTGCCCTGGGGCCCAGAGAGTCTGTGAGCCACCTGCTTGAGTGAGGAGCTGGGGTCCAGACAGGGGGTTGGTGAGACTGTGAGGCCTCTGACTCCCAGCCCACTTCAAAGGAAGGGAGCTCTATGAAGAGAAGGAAGTGTTCATGTCCCTCTGGCCCATGGCCACCTCAAGTGCATGTTTACTCTGCCAGGTGGAGTCCACACCAGGTCCACTCTGGGGCCGCACGGTGGCCTTTGAGACTGAGAACAATGACACATTGTGGCCCAGCTACAGATAAAAGAGAAAACTTGGCCCAACTGCCAAGAAAAAGCGACTGTCCTTCGATATTAATGCCCAAGGCGTGCCTGCCCACACCCTGGCACTTTCGCCTTTCTGGCCGTTGTGTGGAAGGTGATCCTGCTGCTGCTAATGGAGGTGCAAAGGCCAGCGTGCCGGGCACTTTATTGTCAGCTGCTTCAATAATCTTTAACCTTCGCTGGCCAAAGGGCTGAAACCCAGAAAGACTAAACAAACATGGGTTGGGCCCAGAGGAGGGTGACTCAAGAAAGCTGGGCTGCAGGAGCCAATAGGCACCCTGTCTTCCCCAAGTCCTAATGATGCCCCAAAGTCCGCAAAGAGGGTCTGAACACTTGGAGCAAGGGCTGAAGCCTCACTGCCAGGATACCATCAGCATCTCTCTTTAGGGGTGGTGAGATACAGGATACCTGGGTAATGGCTGCTAGCTTTGTGCTGCAGTTGCAAACTGGGAGAGCTTGCCACACTGGCCATATCCAGTCCTGGTCTGGAGCTGAGGCTCTGTGTTCCTCAAGTATTCCATCAAGCAGTGAAAACAGAACGAGTCATCAGATATGCCCCGGGCTAGGGCTGGTCCAACCCACCATGCAGCCTCAATTTTCTCCCCTGGGCAATGGGTACACCTGTGATTCCTCCCAGCATCATGGCCAGCTACTGCCTCTTGGGGAGCATTTGTTATTAGCAAGGACATCCCTAGCTTGAGTTCTCTTAGTGTCTGGGTAGGGGTCTTCACAGGCCGCATTTTACAAACAGGAAATGAGACACAAAGAGATGGATTTGCCTGATGGCGATACCAAGTTCTGCAGCCAAGTCTCCATGAAGCCCAAACTGCCCTCTTTCCTCTTCATATGGGAGTACAAAGCTTGTCCATGGTGACTCAAATCCCGTACTTGGTAGCTCTGCGTTCATGTCCTCTGAAATGCGGGAGATTGTCACCCATCCACGGTGATGATTCAGTGGAGGGCCAGAGGTCAGCATCATACACTTCCTCAATCTTCAATCGCCGTCATATTTTTTGAGACAGGATCTCTCACTGAACCTGGAGATCATTGATTCAGCCAGAGTGGCTGTCCATCGAGGCCCAGAGACCCTCCTGTCTCCACCGCCGCCTCTGTGAGACTACAGGGGCATGCCACTTTTTCATGGATGCTGGGGAGCTGTCTGAACTCAGGTGCTCATGCTTTCAAAGCAAGCGCTTCACCCATGGAACCACCTCTCCAGCCTGCAGTGACTCTTCTCGCCCCGTCATTAGAAGGCTTGAACACAGCACCAGGATCTGAATCCATTTTAAGACACAGAGCTGGAAATTCAAGAGTCTCTCGGGGTCCCTTGTCGCGTGGAAACTCACCTTCCCATCTCATTTCCCAACAAGAATAGCCGCTGTGCACAAGAAAGACAAGAAGAGCAAATCCAAGCCCATCCCACTCTCCAAGGAGCAAGAGCTTGCTGAGAGGGATGAGGGGCACCAGAGGCTGACAGGGACACTTTTAGCCTAGAATATGAATCCCCTTGTTGTAGCACTGGGTTTCTCATGCCTCAGCCTTGCTCACACAATGTCCCCTCTCTGACCACCCAGGGCTGGGCCTGCCAAACCTTCCCACCCCTACTGATAAGGTCTCCTTCCACACCTGGGGCAGAAGGTCACAAAAAAGAATCCAGCAGCAGTTGAAGAAGGGTTATGGTCCTGGGGATCTGTACAGGGTGAGGCATGGGGAGGGAGAGATAAGAGTGGACAATAAAAGACAGTCAGAAAAGGGGGGCGGGCAGAGAGTGTGGCCATGCAGTGCCATCGCTTTATGACCGAAAGGGACATGCTAACAGCCAGCCACACTAGCCTTATCTCCCTGTTCTGATCTGTAAATGATCACCCAGAGCCCACCAGCGGCCTCCAGGACGACAGCTGCACTGGCCACACAATGGAACGGAGCCATAGGGCACTGGAACTCCCGGGTCAGAAAGGCAGAGAAGCCTGGCTTCCCTGCCAACTACCCTGGGCTCTGCTCACAGGCTGGGAGACCGCAACGCCTGCAGCCGCTTGGTGGCAGGTCACTAAAGAGTCTCGAGAAAGCCAAGGGCTGAAGGAATCTATGGCTCACACCAGATGAGGATCCAGGAATATCACACTGCTGTTCTTTATAGTTATTTTTTATAGGGTTAACCATGGTTGGGCCGGGCTCTGGACATCTTCATGGTCTTGGCAGCATCCAAACTAGTACAAAGCATGGAGAAGAGGCAACATCATGGTGAATGATCCATAGTGATCCTAGCAACAGGCCTGTGAGGTACGTCCCATGTCTGAGCACCATGGGAATGCGCCTCCAGTTCTCAGATTGAACTTATACTTCCTGACCCCTGGTGTGCTCTGAAGCCTACTCAGAACTCTTGACAGAAAAGAGCTGAGCAGGACAGGGGCCTTGCAGCCAGCCACTTTGATCCCCTCTCCAGAGTCTTTCTGAAATGTGTGGAGATGTCAAAGACATGAAGAGAGGCCTCTCTTTTTTGTGCATGTGTTCTTGCATGTGGTGGGAGGGGCTGCATGTGCTCATACATGTGTACACATGTCGAGGCAAGAGATCCACATCCAGTCTCTCCTTCTATCACTTTCCACCTTAGTTTTTGAGGCAGGGTCTCTTATTGATTAGGCTGGACTGGCCGGCCAGTAAGCTTCCTCCACCCTGCCCCAGGACCCTCCGGTCTCTGCCTCCCCAGCTTTGGGATTACATGCATACACCCCTGCGCCTGGCTTTTAAGTGGGTTCTGAAGATCCCCATTCCAAGCCATCCCTCCAACCTCTACAAAGTGGAACCTCTCTGACACCCTAGGATCAGCAGTCTGGGCCAGAGCTCCCTGAGGCAGCTTCCATAGCCCAGTCTGCATCGGAATCCACACCCCTCGGTGTGACTCTGGAATCCAGGACACAGTCAGGGCTATATTGACTTAGCAGCTTGGCCTTATCACTAGCCCATTGGCGGGCCCCTGCAGATGCGAACTGGGGAAGAGCCTGGAATTTCTTCTCTGCTCTCATCTTTAGGGACCACGAGGAGCTGGTAAGAGCTGTGCCCTCCTGTAGCAACAGCTTCCACCAGGAGACTTCCTTGACCCCCACCTCATGCTCCTCCACTGAGGGAGGGCTCATCGCTCTAGTCACTGGGCACCCACGGTTCCTGACGACAAAAGCTTTCCTGGTGGCTCCTTTGGTCCCACTCACACCTCTGTAAGAACACTCTGAGGGAATGTCCACACATCAGTGGTGGAAATAAATTAACATGCCTATTTGGAAAACGGTGTGAAAGGTCCTCAAAAAAAAAAAAAACTAGCCATAGAATAGAATGGTCATATGATCATATGATCTGGTCATCCCACTCCTGGGAATATATCCAATGGAAACAAAATCAAAGTAAAAAAAAAATAAGACATCTGCATCCAAATTCAGCACAGCACTATTTAGTGTCCCTAAGAGAGAAGCAACCTAGGTACCCACTGATAGATGCATGCAGAAAGAAAATGTGGTACCTGTATGCAATAGAATATTACTCAAGCAGAAGAAAAAATGGAAGCCTGTCTTGCAGCTACGTGGATGGAACTGGAGGATACTGTGTTAAGAGAACTAAGCCAGATAGAGAAATGCAGGCATTGCATGCTCTCACCTGTAAGAAGAAGGGAAAACTGACCCCATTCAGTGATTACCAGAGGCCAGGAGGAGCAAGGAGAGGGAAGAGGACAGGGGGAAGATGTTAGAGGGTACAGAACTTCTCTGCATCTGTAGCACAGTAGGGCAAATGTGCCTAGGGCAAATTAGTTGCTTGTTCCTAAGTAGCTTCTGCAGAGATTTTTAAACATATTCCCAACACAAAGAAATAAGTGGTTGAAGTGATGAATGCAAGCTGACCTTTATCTCATCTTTGTGTGATGTATGCATGATTGAAATGCCACCCTGCAGGGCTGGAAGGTGGCTGGGCTATTAAGTGTTCATACTGCTTTTACAGAGAACTTGAATTCTGCTCCCAACACCCACATTGGACAGCTCGTAACTGCCTGTAATCTAACTTCAGCTCTAGGGAATCTGAAGCCCTCTTTTGGCCTCTGGGAGTACCTGAACTCATATGCATGCACACACATACACAGAGAGAGAGAGAGAGAGAGAGAGAGAGAGAGAGAGAGAGAGAGAGAGAGAGAACGATGCAATACAGACACATAATTAAGAACAAAATAAGAAGAGATGTAATAATAAAATCTCTCTCTCTCTCTCTCTCTCTCTCTCTCTCTCTCTGTGTGTGTGTGTGTGTGTGTGTGTGTGTGTGTGTGTGTGTGTCAAGACAGGTTTTCTCTGTGTAGCCCTGGCTGTCCTGAAACTTGCTTTATAGACCAGGCTAGTTTCGAACTCACAGAGATCCACCTGCCTCCACCCCCTAAATGGTGTGTGCCACTGGAGCCTGGCTCTTAATCAATGTATTTTTAAGTTAAGTTCCTGTACTCCTTGCTTGCTTGGAATATTGCTTTACTGGGTAGCCATGACTGCCAGAGACCCCTGAGGGAAGTGGAGAGGCTGAGAGCCCAGCACCCCAGCCCCACCCTCTCTGCCAGCAACAACATGACCAGTGGGGTTGCAGGAAGAGGCAGCGTCCTCCCTCCATCCTGTCCCAAGCGAGCTCACAGAGTCTAAGCTGTCCTCTCTGGCGAGTCATCTCTGTGGGTTTTCAGATCTATCCCAATCGGGTCTCTCTAGAGAGAGGCAAGACAGTGAGAGAGGCTGCAGAGAGTGGCAAAGGAGCCACCGTGCTAGACTCTGGGACCTGAGCGCTCTTGCTATCTCTCTACCTGAAGCAGCTGCCTGGGAGAGGAGGGGAGGCAGGCAGGAGCCCTCTGTCCCAACAGGAAGCTCTGTGGCTCCGAGGGGGTTGGCTCCTGTACTCGCACCCCTCCCCATGAGGGCTGTGGGGGATGCCTGCTGCTCAAAGGTGCCTGGGGGGGGGGGTCCTCGGTGAGCCGAGATCTAAATATGAGGTCAGGTGGCCCTGGATTTTGCCCAAGGGATTGGAAGAGTTCTATGACTCAGAGGAAAGGAGATATGTGACCCAGAGAAGGTAGAGGCAAAGTCATTTGGTTTTGAGCCCAGGCCAGACATGAAGGGTCACAGCCCGGAAAGCTCAGGTTCAAGTGTATACAGCAAGGTTTGAAAAACTGAGGGACCGCGAACAAGCAACCTAGACACACTGCGGTGACCCGCACCACCTCCTTCCGTGCCCTCTTTGGAGACACATTTGCATCCATTGTCCTGTGCTAATTAATTAATATGCAGATTCTAGAGAACTACAGTTATTACCAGGGCAACTAGCATAGGAGCATAGCAGAGCCACCAAGACAAAGCCAATAGGACGCCAGGCAGATGTGCCTTGGACGTCTAAAGATGGGGACTGGGTAACTATTCAGCAGCCCCAACCCCCACTTAAACATTAAATGTGCACCTACTGTGCGCCAAATCCCTCACAGAGCTTCCCGGACACTGTCTATTCTAATCCTCATCTTGAACTCACCTCCCTCAATATAACTCTGTGTTTCTCTGAATCCTGCGTTTCTCCTAAAATCTCCAGACTGAGGACAGAACGAATCAGTATTCAGAATAGAATGTGTCGTATACTTTGTGTCTGGAAGATGGGTGTAGAAGCACACACCTTTGATCCCGGCACTTGAGAAGGAGGGGAGGGAAGATTTCTGAGTTTAAGGCCAGCCTGGCCTATGAAGAGAGTTCCAGGACAGCCAGGGCTACACAGAGAAACCCTGTCCTCGGAAAGCAAACAAACAGCAACAACAGCTCCATGTTCCAACCACACGCTGTGGGCCTGAGTCCCTCCAGGCTCCACAGACCAAGCATGGAAAGAGGAATCCCTGGAAAACATTTCCTTGGTAATAAAGTCATTTGGGTCTAATTTTATGGTGTGTGGGGCAGTGTGGGGGGAACACTGTGGGTTTATTTTCTTTTAACAAAAGCAGTAGGCTAGCAAGTCTCATTTTGTGGAAAGCCAGTAGATGGGGATTTATTGTGGCACCGCATGCCAGTGGAAATGAAGCAGCCCCGGGTGAACCCCTGAAGTCTGAAATCAGATAAGACAAGCTACCCTCCAGCACCCCATGGTAAAGTCCAGAGACCTTCCTTTATCCACGTGTGGGTGGAGCAGAGACCATCATGTGCAAGTTAGCTCTTGCCACAAGGGGGCGCCACTGAAGCTTATAAACTGGTCCTGGGCTTTGGTGACATAGTAGCTCCTGGTTTCCCCTGGCAGTTACGGTGAAAGAGCTAGTGGTTGACACAAGAGGACTCAGGTGGGCATGTAGGCCCTGGGAAGGACTTTAGGGGGCTCACCTGATCAGCTGAATGGAAAGGACTAAGATGACAATTGGTTACCTCAGTGTTTTGAGTGGCTTTTTAGGGACACAGGAAGGCCAAGGGTGAGCCCTCAGGACAGCTGCAATGTGGCCTGCAGAGTTATGCACAGAGAAGCACCCCTCCCCCCCAGGCCTAGAAGCTGCAGAGAGGTCAGAGCCTGGGCCAGCTAGCTGACCACACAGGCCATGGTCAGGGACAGGCCTTTGTAGAAGTGAGAAAACCCCCGTGAGCTAAGCACAGCTGAGTTCTCACCTCCTCCCACCAATGTGCCTCTGCTTCCGGACCTGCTCTATCCTAAGTCCTCCAAACCCTGACCTGTCATGTCCAAAGGAGGACAGCCCTGGCCACTGACAGCCAGATAGCTGAGAGATGATCCCTTCCAGAGATTTCCTGGTGACTTTGCGATGGTCCCACCCTGCCAGGGTTCATCCAGAGGTCAAAGTGCAGGGGTGCAAGCCCCTAGCTATCCCTCAGTGAAGAACCTTGGACTCCCTGGTACCCTCCCCTGCCAGATGTCAGGATCCCACCCAGCCCACTTGCTTAGGGGGTGCACTGGTCTGGCCTGGCTTTCTCTTCTAGAGAAAAGAGCCAAGCCAGGCATAGTAGTGAACACTATTAGTACCAGCATTTGGGAAGCAGAGGCAGGAGGATTTCTGTGGGCCCAAGGCCAACCTGGTCTACAGTGAAAAGAGACAGTGGACACTTCTGTTAGCAGGTCAAGGACACCTGGCCTGCTCAGTCAGTGTTGCTTTGATGTCCTCCTGCCAATCTTGCCTGCCTATGGGTGTTTGGTTGCCAGGCTCAAGCCCACTATGTCCTGGGAACAGGGCTGGAGCCAGAATAGCACCTGCTGCTTTGATGCCAAAGTTTGCGTATAGTCTCCAAGATAGTCTGTGTTTGCCTACCAGCGGTTTGCTGGCGCTGGACAGATACACAGGCGCGCACACCTCTGCACACATGTTCTCACACACACACCTTCCAAGCATCCCGAGAGGCCACGGAAGATGGTCCGTGATGCTGCTATGGAGTTGTCTGGAGCATTCTTGTCTGTCTCTCTCCAGCCAGACCCTGGCCACAGTGATGACTGCCTTCCTCCTCAGTCCAGGACCTCCTCCCCAAGTTGAAACCCAGGGCGAGTCAACTACACTTTTTCCAAGCATGTCTCTTTTCTCAGCCTGGTGACCAAGGAAGCCCCTTCAAAGTAGCTTTATGAGCCATAGGCCTGGACCCAATGTCTAACCTCACCTGACTACCGAACCTGAGCAAGTTCAGCAAAACACAGCTTGTAGTTCTGATCCCCAAGTTCTTGTGTGTTCACATCTCAGACGCACATATGAGTGGAAACCCACCTCTACCAACCCCACCAAGCCAACCAGACTCCAGCTGACATCATTCGCTGCTGCCTCCTAGGAGTCCTGCCTTGATCATTTCAGGAAGCCAACGCTCTCTCTGTCTGACCACTTCCCCTTGTCACCCTCCCGTCTTTCTACCCTTCATCCACATGCCTCCCTGAGGGCAGGGGCTGGTGTGGACTGGCTGTCCATCATTGGAGCCTACCCAGAGCTGTAGCCTAAAGACAGGCAGGCGTGGATGGAAGGGGAAGGATGCAGGAAGGGCAAGCTGCCTCTGAGCTTCCGTGACAAGAGCTGCATCTCCCGGCAACAGGAGAAGGATGCTGACTTCCCCATATGTTTACCGTTCTCCTCTTCTCCCCAGCCTTAGCCTAAGGAGCAAACTTGGGGTTTGGCAGCGACCCCAGGACTCCGTGCTTTTGTGATCCTTCCAAGGCTCCAGGCGGCATCTTCTTGCTTGGGGGAGTTTGCATCCTGATTTAGGGGAGGAGGGAGCCGGAGACTCTTGTGAAGGGATAGCCTCCTCCCCACACAGCCCCTCCCTCCAGACATACCTTTTCCTGGCTCCAGTCCCCTGAGGGGTTGGGAGGGAGAAGACAGCATTTGCAAGCAGGTCTGTGAGAACCAGTCACCCTGAGCCAAAGGCCTGCTGCCTTGTTCTTGCCCAGTGAGCTGGCTCATTAAGTGGCATAGCTGTCCCAGCTTCATCTGGCTGGCTGGCATCCCCAGTTCACTTCCTGTCCTTACCCTGCTCTTGACCCCGTCCTCCTGACTTCTCCTATGACCCTTATAGTACCTACAACCCTCCAAGCTTCTACCTGCTGAGCTCTGACCCCTCCCAGGGGCCCATGTACATTACGAGAATCCACTGTGTGTGCTGGCCTCACTCTGGCCCAGACCCAGCATACCTGACACACGTGTTACACTGCACACATTCCTGTCCACCAAAACTGGCACGCATCTGTAAAACTATCTAAGCTGAGTCCACTCTCCAACCCTCGGGAACCTCATACGGATGTAGAGGTTGCAGCTGAGACTCAGTGTCCTAATTGGCAGAAAGGATTGGTAGCCCCTACCCAGCAAAGACTCAATGAACTCAGAGGCCACACACTCCAGTGGCCCAGCTTGGGCTGGGGAGCGACAGGCTGTCTACAGTGCAGGCATTGGAGGTCCCTGTGTGTCTGCCTCCACTACATTCAACCCTGTCTCCAAACTAACACATTTCCAGGGCTCATGTTTAAGAACCCAAACTCGGTGAGACCTTAATTTGAGTCCAAACTCCCCTCATATTGTCTGTGACAAGTGTTTTTACTCCTGAGTCTCAGCTCCAACATCTGCAAATTGGGGACAATAGTAAAGATTTTTGTTTCTTCACTCATTTGTTTTGTTCAGGAGTCAGTTCTCTCCTTCCGCCACGCAGACCCAAGGACTGAACTCTGAAGCTGAAGCAAAGACCCTCTTCCTTCACGCATTCCTGCAGCCGGGATGCTCTGCCCCTACCACGGGACTACGACGTTGCAGAAACTGAACTAAACACTCAAATATTTCATCACATCTATGAGAAAGTAATGAATACACAAGGTTACCCCTGGCCTTAAATGTTAATTGGAAAATTCCAGAAATAACTCGAAAGTTTTAAAATTGGTTTTTTGTTATATCACATTATTATATCTCTCCTATTTTGTTAGTAGACAGTGTTATCAGCACGCACAAACAAAAAAAACATGGTATACACAAGGCCAGCAACTCTCACTGGTTTTAGGCATCTGAGGGATACCTTGAAGTACATCTTCCTGCAGGCTATGCATTTCCCTGTGGGCAAGAGAGAACTGTAGGCAAAGACAATCTTATGTGAACTCAAGAGCAAAGCAAAGGAGCACAGAAGTGGGCTCACTGGAGTTTTATCAACGCTTCCCTGCTTCCCTCACCAACGGCTCATCGCTTGCTTTTAAAAATGGCATTTGTGCCACCCAAGAAGAAACAAAAAGTACTTCTTTTTTGCAAGATTTATTTATTTTTATTTTATGTATTTGCCTGTATGTGTTTATGTACAGTTTGTGTGTGCAGTGCCCAAGGGGGCCAGAGAGAGCGTTGGATCGTGGGTGGTTGTGAGTCACCATGTGGGTGCTAGGAACCAACTCCTGGTCCTCTATAAGAACACTCATGTTCTTTTTTTTTTTTTTAAGGAGAAACATTTTATTTTGTCTTTGTATTACAGAGGGTTAGATTCCAGAATGGTGTCTGTGGGTACAGCAGCAGAAAGAGGAAGCTGTCTGATTATTTTTATCCTCATACAAGTAACAAGTAGGACGTGTGGCAAAGATAAAAACTTTTCCTAAAGGATAAAAACATCAACTTTCAGTGACATTCTTTCGCCAACAAGTCTCCACCCAATAAAGGTCCCATAACCTCCCAAATTTGCATCACCAACATGCTACTGAGTGTCAAACACACTTTTTTCACATAAACCACCACAACTCCAAATGAAAGACTTAAAACATAATGTCATTTTTAAATGTCAAATGATTGGTTCACAGTATCTTTTTACACCTGCAGGTCAGGTGATTCTCCATAAGTATTGAAAATAAAAAATTATGTAATAGAATCTAAATAATAAGGATGTTATTTTACTGATATATGATGTGAACTTATTTCAAATTTTTACTACAATTACCTCATTCCCCTCAAATAACAAACTATTTCCCTGACTCTTAGCTTTCTTTGGCCAACACTCATGTTCTTAACCTCTCGGCCATCTCTTCAGTCCCTGAAACAATGAAGCTCATCTGCTTCCATCGAGCCCCACTCTAAGGACAGGACCCTCAGAATCAGCACAGGCCAATGATCAACTCCTGAGCGAGGCCTGAGCTGGGTGCCACCAGAACCTTCCACTGTCCAGCTTATGGCTACCAGAGGTGATAGAGATGGGAGCTTCAAGTCTGTGGCTGTGGCCACAGAGTCAGTCAGGATCCCAGATGAAAACAGAGGCCGTGGGTCACCAGTGATCTCAGCAGGAAGAGACGGGCGAATCCCAAGAGCCTCAGCGGAGAGATCAAGCTAGACACCCTGCTGCAAGCGGTCTGGGCTTCCAGGCAGCTCCAGAGCCAACAAACGGCCAAAATGCAGTTCAAAGGTCATCGGGCAAACATCCTTGACTCTTGTTTTCCAAGGAGTCTTTTTCACTTCAGGTTCTTGACGGATCCACCTATGTGGTGAAGAACCACCTGCCTATCCCTAGTCATCCAAATGCTATCCTCACCCAGAGATGCTTGGGCACCCCCGGATAGCCCAGGATCCAAGCAGACTGTTGACCTTGACCTGCCGACAACTTTTCCTTTCTAAATTGCATTGTGCTCAGCCTGCACGAAGTTCTTGGTGTGCTCTGTGTATTGGGGATGCTGACATCACACACTTCCACCCTCTGTATATAAGGTGCCATGTGTAGCAAGCATCGAACTCAATCTTACTTCCACATGAACAATAAACAAGATTCCAGTTCAAGGTCATCTCAGTTCAAGGTCATCTGCGCAGACACCTAACTTCCCCCACCAGTGGTTTCACCTCATCTTCTTACCACTGCTTTCCCTTTGATTCCCTGGATTCCTCCAGATCTGGAGGGACGAGAAGAGACTGGGAACGGGGTCTGGCTTCCTGACACACTTCCTCTCAGCACAAATCCCTTGCATGTGTTCGGCTGTGTGTGCCAGCCTCAGGGGGCTTCCCACCAGAACCTCCCCAAGGCAGAATGCCTCGACTCCATCCTCCTCCCTGGACCCACTCCCTTTGCTGCTCTTCAGACAGGCCGTGTTAACTGAGCATGATCCAGCTTATGGGGATCCAGTGGCATGTTTCCCGACAAGTCTGGGCTACCCTCCTTTTCTCCTCTGTGTTTCCATGTAGCTCCCAAAGCAAGATATCTTGAGCCAGGAACACATGAACCTTCAGAGGATATGCCAACGTCATAAGCACCCAATAGGAACTATAGTTCTGGTTGGGAGCTGATAAGCCCCTAAGCCACCTGAAGCTACACCAGCCTAACCTGTGACCCAAGAAGCTGTGAGAGGCAAGTATCCTGGACACAAAGCAGGGAATTCTGTACTATTGCCCATCTGCAATAGATCACCATGAGACTCAAGCATCCATTTCACCTTCAGGCTTCTTTCCACAATGGCCGGGGCCCTACCTGTCAATCTGAAATTTAGTCTCCTCCCAAAACTAAGCGAGTAAGCTGGCTTGTGCTGTCGTGAGCAGAAGAGGCTCAGCTAGGATCCAATCCGCCCCAGAAGAAGCATTTGTCCTTTTGTTCAACAACAGCCAAGGTTTGCTTATTGAGGGAGCTGAGAACAACATCACCCACACACTTGAAGCTCTCACAAAAGCTGGGTTTTCAGGGATGCCAATTTAGCAGTGAGCATGCTGTAAAGAGAGATTTGTTCTTCAAAGAGCAAACAGACAAATACGAGATGGAGACAAGCAACCGACCGATTGCTTGTACTATACAGGATGTAGAGCGACCCTTGCCAGGCCAGCAGAGAAAGCGTGTGTGATCAGGTCTTTGCATCAGCTGTGAGATCCAATGTCATCTCATTGCTTAGGGTCCCCCCCCGTTGTGACAGGTTCTCTGTGCAAAGACTATATAAATTCTGCAGACACTCCCCAGTAGCAATCAAGTTAAACCAAGCCGTAAACTTCAAGTTGGGAATCATTGTGACAGATCATCTAAACTTGATAACTTTGTTCATGTTTACATTTGGGGAAACTGAGGCCCATCAAGGAAAATGACTTGTCAGAGACAGAGTCATGCTTGAGCAGTGAAATCAGCTGGAGAGCTTCATGGGCCTGTCATGTCATGGGCCCCCCACCCCGCCACAAACCTTGGGAAGCTCCCAACACTCTGCTTACGACCACGTGTGAGATGGGTTGGCCCGGGCAAAGGGACATGACTGCATGTCTGCAGCCCCAAAGCCACATCCACCCTGCTCTGGATCATGTTGGAGTTTTAGCCATCCAGGGTGGTGATACCACACCAAAAGCTGTTCACCGAGTGGCCCCAGGAAAACAGACCCCGGTTTCAAGGGGACCACCCTTCCATTACTGAGACAAGAACAGGGAGGGGGCGGTGAATGGGCAATTCTGCATTGAAGTTGAAGACGCGCAGAGCTGGCCTGGGTAATGTCTGGAATCCAGGCTGCCCTGTTAAGCCCTCCAACAAGTTACAACATGCTGCCGGCGTCTCCTGGGTCTCCTGGCTGATCAAGGGCTGGTCCAAGGAGACAGAGGAGGTGAATTCCAGAAATTTTATCTTTCAACATTTAAGAGATGGAGCCTAAGGAGGTGGGAGGGAAATTCCTTCCTGTCTCTTTAAGTGGTTTCATTTCTTGAGCAGAGCTAAGCAGGCCATCTTAATTCTTTTGAGTCTGTTCTCACTCACTCAGCAGGCAGCCAAGAGGCTATGGACACCTACTGTGGGCAGGCCAGCAGCCATGAGAGCACAGAACTGGATGGACACAGTCTTGCATGTATCCCTGTCTCCTCCTCCGCTGGGGACCCTCCCCCCCTTAGAGACACCTGCCTTTGCTGTATCACCCTCCACACATACACACACACCATCTGCTGAGTGCTTACCACGGAGAACGAGCCATCCAGACTAGGATTCTCGACCGTAAACAAGTTAAGATGAGGTCGTCAGGTCTCCTGAAGGTGGGCCTCTTCTAACATGACACTGTCCTTCCAGATGGGGACAGCTAGACACAGAGGCAGCCTACAGGGAGCGTGCCACGTCAGGATGAAATTGGGTTGGAGTGATGCAAGCCAAGCTCTGAGGAAGATGGCCAGAGGCCTACCTAGCACCAGACGGAGGCCCAGGCAGATCCTTCCTGGGAGGCCTGGGGACCAACCTGACCCTCAGCTCCTGACCCCAGAACTATGAGAGTATCTCTTCTAAGCTGCCTGACATGTGGCGTGGTGATACTGCAATCTTATCAAATGACTCTGAGCTAAGATGCTGGTAGGGATGGGTGACTGTGGAGCATGCGCAAGGCAGGAAACACCAGCAGCTTGACCCATGGGAGGAGAGCCCTGGTATCGAACACACGTGACAGGAGCCGCACTTACTGGACATTGGATGTCATCTAGACTTGTTACTTGATTGATGGAGGAGACACAGTGGGACCAGAAAGCTGGCTGGCATGGCGTGTGACCTGAGCCCAGGATCCAGAACCTGTGCTACTGGACTGCAAAGACCCCAGCTCCACCCCTTATCAATAATACCATTTGTGCAAATATCCCACTTCTCTGGACCTCAGTTTCCCCATAGGAAGAACAGAACTGTTGTCACCTTCCTCATGAAGTAATGGAGAAGTTGAAGGACTGGGGAGGTTTCTCTATAGCCCTGCAGAGGGGCCACCCCAGCCTCTGTCACTGTCTCATCTTCCAGCCCCAGAACCCTCTTGAGCAAAACCCACCCCTGGCTCCCACTGCCTGTGAGGAGACTCCATCTCCTACAGGCTTACCTGGTACTCACTAGGCCCCACCTCTCCTTGGACCCGGACATACCTGGGTTTAAACTATATTCCCATCAAACTTTGGGCATGCCACCCTGGGTCACTGGCCATCCATTTCCCCACCTCTCCACAGGAAGGGAAGTTCAGGGACCATGGAACACTAAAGAAAGTTCCTCATAACTTGGAAACTATACTCAGAAAGAGAGCAACCTGTGAACAGCTTGCCACCAAGCCACCACAGTGCTTGAAGAAGGTGTCAAGTATCTGCCATTGCAGAGAGACTGTTGGGAGCTGGGGAAGGGCAGGCAACACGTACCTGAGGTCTGCCCTGTACAACTCACAAGCAAGGTCACCAAGAAGGTGAACATGGAAGGCGTGTCTCCTTCCAAGCCAGTGCACCGCTCTCAAAGATCACACGACACGTTAGCCCTGAGGTGAGGCTACCTCTCCAGTTTTTGCCCTCAAATGCATTAAATAGGGCAGGTAAGTGGTGGTGCCAGCTGATGTCAAAATGGCAAAGCTTTCATCCACCTTTTGATGCAAACATCTGCAGGTGGCCTGTGTGAATGGCATATGGGTATGTACACACACACACACACACACACACACACACACACGAGAGAGAGAGAGAGAGAGAGAGAGAGAGAGAGAGAGAGAGAGAACCTGAGAGCAGATGGTGCTACAAGGTTTCCACAGCATCCTAAAGGGCAAGGAAGGATCTGAGTGACTCCATTTTTGGGATGGGCCCTGTTGGCCATCCATGTGCCAAAAGAGGGCAGTGGGGAAGGATACAGGCATGGCCTCAGCTCCATCAGGAACGCAGGACCCCTGGAAGTGGTATTTGCTCCCTGGGCAAGTAGTAAAGGACCACTCCTGTGCCACCCCACCCAAGGCCCAGGGCAGAGGATGAGACAGGCCATCTTCATGCTTGAAGAGCTGGTGGTCAGCAGCCAAGGGCACCAAAGAAGAAGGGCAGGAGGCTACCAGTACAGTTTTGGAAGTGAGGCAGAAAGAACTTCCAGGCCCTAAGTAACTTGGCCAGGCTAGAGCTCTGTGGAGAGGCAGAGTGAGTCGCCTGGCACTTGGTGCAGGCTTGCTTGAGTCAGGTGGGCTCCTGGCAAGGAAACCCTTTCTACTGGAGCCCCTGGCTCAGAGCACCCAGACGAGGAACCTCCCTCGCTCCCATCAAACAGTTTGCTTTCTGGGCAACCTTTACCAGCTGCGAGTTCCATGCTCACAGGAGACTCGGGGTGTCGTGCTGACATTTCAACTTCTCCAAGCTGCTTGTCACCTCCATGTTTTATTTCTACGCAGCAATGTTAGAGGGTGGTATCTGGCCAGCCACAGAGCCCACTGAGCAGGTCTGGCCTTTTCTTGGGGAACATTTGAAAGGTTCTTGGCAGGACCCCGAATACAAAGCTGGAAACACTCCAGAGTGGGGAAGGAAGAGACTGCAGAAAACATGGAGATTCTCTGAGCCTCCTCCCATCTAAGGGAGACCACCTGCTGGCAGCCTCCACCACCGCCAGGTGCATACAGGCAGTGGAACAGACCTGCAAAGACAACCAACCCACGGGGAGCTATGTGATCAGAAGGAAGTGGCAGGACCCGGCTCTAGAGGAGTCAAGCCCTGGTTGCACCTCTGCTGTTTCCATCTCTGCGAGATGCATGTTTGATGCCGAGTGCCTCTGAACTCCCATCTTGTCCCCTCCTGAAGTGAGGTAGTTATAAACAGGTCACAGGGCTCTCCGCTTTGTCAAAGACACTCTCGGTAGGCTAGGAAAATGCCACCTGGACAGGAGGGATTAGTGTTGTCATTAAAACCAGACACAGTATAAGTCACTAGCAGCAGGCTGCCCACTGAATGGGATAGTCCCCTGACTGAGGACACAGGCAGGGACCTACACTGGCCACCTTCACTGACTCTGTGGCTGGAGACTGGGTGAGCAAAGGCCAAGCTATTTAGAACTCTCCCGTGCTTGCCTGTGTTCTGCAGAGCTTTGGCCCCCGGGGGAGGGGACATCACTTAGTGTGGGTTGGGACTCAAGAGTGACAAGTGAGTTAGGCAAGAAGCAGGTCAGCTTTTGGAGCCTGAAGAAGGGTAAAAACTCAAGTCCAGGTGTAAAAGGCGGGAGAAAGGTGGAGGCTTGGGATGGGAGACATGGGAACCAAGGAGAGCTTAGTCCCTAAGATATTTAAATATTTAGTGGGAAGGAGCCAGATGGGAGCAGACAGGAGAAAGTGAAGGAGTAAGGTAATTGATGCCTTATGTAAGGTCCTGAGGACAGCACCTAGAAAGCCATGTATGATGAAGGAACCAACCCAGCATAAAAGACACTTCTCGCAGGGATATTCTCACAGGACAGTTTGCGGATAGATGTGTGCGGGCACAAATACATGTGTCTGACATAGTGTGGACATGTATGAGGGTGTACAACCGGAAGACCCACGAGTTCCAGAGATCTGCACTCTCTCTCTTTCTCTCTCTCACCTCTGTCACATACACACACCAGTATACCAGCCCCAGGTTTGCAGACAGGTGCTGCTGCGCCCAGCTTTTACATGGCTGTTGGAGATCTGAACTCAGGTCACATGCTTGTGAAGCAAGTGCCTTAGCCACCTGCATAGCCTGTGTTTGATTAGCGTTAGGTCCTTTCTTTGTTTTTTGGTTGTCTTGTGGGGGGCATTGAGACAGAGTTTGTCTGCGTGACAGTCTTTGCTGTCCTAGAACTAGCTCTGTAGATCAGGCTGGCCTCGAACTCACAGAACTCTGCCTCCTGAGTGCTAAGAGTAAAAGCGTGCCACCACTGCCCAGCTAGGATCCTGTTTTCTTTTCTTTCTTTTTTTCTATTTATTTATTTATTTATTTATTTATTTATATGTTTTTTGTTTTTGTTTAGGTCTTTTCAGTGCCTTGAAAACATTATAATTTATGCAACTACATAGAGCTGAAAGTGATATAGATGTCTCTCTCTGCATGTACGTGTGTGTGTGTGTACATGTATGTGGGTACAGAGTAGAGGAGGTCAAAGGTCAACTTTTAGGAATCCGTTCTCTCCTTCCACAATGTGGATATGTGGATTCTGGGTCTTCAACTTTGGTGGCAAGTACCTTTACACATTAAACCATCTCGCCAGGCCTTGTGAAAGTTTGTGGACTTTTAAATGAAAATTTCAATGTTTCTATAATTTTGTCAATGGTCCTACGAGCTGGAAAATGGGAAGGGCTATGGGAGAAGACAGAGGGAGAACAGAATGAGTAAAAACAAAGCATAATATCATGTGTGTGTGAAGACGGCATGAGGAAACCTAAAACTTTGTACGCTAACCTAAAAACATTAGAAAACAATGGGTTGGGCATGGTAGGGCATACCAGCACTCAGGAGGCAGAGGCAGGAGGATCTCCATGGTGAGTTCAAGGTCAGCCTGGTCTGCAGAATGAGATCTGGTCTCAAAACCCCACAACAAAACATAACAAAAATTAATAGAAATCATGACTTTTGGTAGTCTGTGGTGTTCTTATCGTTGTCCGTTTTCATTTGGATTTTCAAAGTAATGGCACAGTTTCATAGGACCCATGTGCTTCTTCTGCATGCAAGTTCCCTGGAATCATATTCCCTCCGTGCCTTAGTGGCACTGTCAATATTGCTAACTTTTTGTTTTGTTTTGTTTTGCTTGTTGTTGTTTGGTTTTTTTCTGAGATAGGGCTTCTCTGTGAGGCCCTGGCTGTTCTGGAACTTACTCTGTAGACCAGGCTGGCCTCACAGAGATCCACCTGCCTCTGCCTCCTGATATTTTATTTAACTGGAGTCACAAGCCTGATGTGATGGCACAGGCCCGTGACCCTAACACTCAGGTGGTGGAGGCACATGAGTCACGAGTTCAAATCCAGCGCAGGTTATATGACACCCACTCTTGGAAAAACGAAAATATTCAGAGTTCGCTGGAGTTGGGTTATTGGCATTTCTCTAGTGCTAGAATCAATCCGCATTCGTCAGCTGTTGTCTGTCTTGTCCTTAGGCTCTGACATTTTATTAGGGCGCTTTCTCCCCCTCTAAATTACTCAGTCAAATACTTAAACAATGTGTGTCTTAGAGTTCTTTTCTGATAAACAATGTATCTGATACTAAGGCTGCCTGGAAGGATAACGTTTGTCTTATAGTACTTTGTGTTTTTATTTTATTTAACAAATTCTCAGCAAACTGCATTCTGTCCCAAGTTCCAGCAGTCATTAAGGGGAGTTTTGTAATTTAGTTACTTGTGGTTTAATCTAATGAGAAAGTGTGACCTGTGAAGTGTGTGTGTGTGTGTGTGTGTGTGTGTGTGTGTGTGTGTGTGTGTGTGTGTGTAGGATTTTTGAGACCTAATAGGTTCTTGGTCCTGGTCAGTATCATTGATACTTAAAGAGAGGTTGCCATATTGCCATACTGATTGTTATTGCAACGGCTGCTGCTTTTTTACCCGCTGACTTCATTTCACTTAAAACAATGTATCCACTCACCATGAATTGCTGTCACTCCAACTGTGTCTAATGGTTTTTGCCTTAGAAAGTCTGGGTTTGTGTTACAGCAGTCTTTTCTGTCTTGTATCAGAATCTACTTAAAGTACACTCAAAATATTTTTCATTTGAACTTGCCCAATATGATTTTTTTTTTTTAAAGATTTATTTATTTATTATGTATACAACATTCTTTCCATGTGTGCCTGCAGTCCAGAAGAGGGCACCAGATCTCATTATAGATGGCTGTGAGCCACCATGTGGTTGCTGGGAATTGAACTCAGGACCTCTGGAAGAGCAGTCAGTGCTCTTAACCGCTGAGCCATCTCTCCAGCCCCCCAATATGATTTCTTTAAATTACTTATCTTTCATTGTGTGTTCTCTGTGTGTCTGAGTGGGTATGTGCATGTGGGTGCAGTGCCCAGAGAGGCCAGAAGAGGGCACCAGCTTCCCCCTAGAGCAGGAGTTACAGGTCTTATGAGCCACCCCGTCAATGTGGGTGCTGGGAACTAAACTTTGGTCTTCCATAAGAGCAGCAAGTGCTATCAACCAATGAGCCATCTCTCCAGGCCTCAGTACATATTTCTATCACACACACACACACACACACACACACACACACACACACTCACGAACCTGAGCCCCCATCTCTTCTCATTGTGTCATACTCTCCTAAGACTGTCCTCACCTGCCATTCCTTGCCACCATTGCTCTCAGCACAAGCCACACCCTTGTCTCCAGAGACAGTTGCTCCACTCAGCTCAATGTTGGTGAAGGGTCACCTCCTCCAGGAAGCCCTCCCAAGCTTCCTGGCTCTCCTTGCCCCTCTATGACATATATTCTTCAGAGGAAAGGGTTTTTTGGTGTGTGTGTGTGTGTGTGTGTGTGTGTGTGTGTGTGTGTGTGTGTGTGTGTTTTACAGTTGTTTTCGCCACGGCTAACACAGTTTCCAGATTTCATCTCAGCATATAGATCTGCCCATAGCAAATGTGCTTTAGGAGAGAGAAAGGGTGTGATAACCTTGGGCACTTTGGGGTGTGGAGAGTCTTGGCTACGTGATTCTAAATGGTTCTTCCTTTACTAAAAGAAACAAGGCAGAGCTAGGCAAATCTTCATTGTTGGTTCCCTGAGCAAGTCATGCCCGTCTAGATCCTCATGCTCGTGGCATTAGAGTCTCCCACGTACCTTTGGATGGGGGCCTGTTGTGTCCTCTAAGAACCCCAAGCCCCTGTCACTCTGGGAAAGTCCCCTTAATCCAGTTTTGAGTTTCTGTCTCTGCCACATAACCACCCCTCTCTCAGAGGAAAAGCAGATGGGATTAGCAGATTGCAGCCACCAGGGATCTGCATGTGCCTCTGAGCAGACAGGTTCTCCAGCTGCCCTGGGGAGGGAACTGGGAGCCTGCAATGCCCTCCTTGTTCAGAAGTCATCTCGCTTGGGTCAGTGGGTAAAGACGCTTGCTGTCAAGTCTGATGACCAGAGTTCAATCCCCAGAACTCCCATAATAAAAGAAGAGGAAAAAAAAGCTCCCACAGGTTGTTGACTTCTGACTTCTGCATGCTCACACACACACACACATGCACAATAAATAAATGTTTAAAAAGTCTTTAATCAATCAGCTTGCTCGACGTATCAAAATAGGGTGCAGTGTCCAAGTACACATGACTAAATTCCCAGTGTGACACACCTCATAAATGAAGGAAATACTTTACTCCTGCACATGACATATACAGGGAAGTATTAAACACAGGACTTCAATATGAAGGATATGAGGCCATTAAGAACGTGGGCTCACCGGGCGGTGGTGGCACACACCTTTAATTCCAGCACTAGGGAGGCAGAGGTAGATGGATCTCTGTGAGTTCAAGGCCAGCCTAGTCTACAAGAGCTAGTTCCAGGACAGGCTCCAAAGCTACAGAGAAACCCTGTCTAAAAAAAATAATAATAATAAATAAGAAAAAAAAGAAAAGAACATTGGGCTCTTTCTATCTTACTGAAGCCGCCATCATAAAGACAAGACTCTTGAGCCTGCAAGAGTCCCAGCTACCACATCCACACTCCAAGAAGCAGGAGAGAGAGGGGGTTAAAAGACATTCCTGCTTTTTACAGAGGACTTCCTGGAAGTACCACAGGACATTTCTGCTTATATTTCATTGGCTACAAGAGAAATATGTGTGATAGCCCCACATAAGGTAAGCTGACAATAGATGCTCCCAGGGACTTCTAATGGAGGAACATGATTGGCACTCTTGGGTTGCCGGGGCACTGCCTGATTCAACCACACTGGTACAAAAAGAGAAATCTGTGACTGGAGAGATGGCTCAGTGGTTAAGAGCACGTACTGTTCTTCCAGAGGATCTGAGTTCAATTTCCAGCACCCACATCAGGTAGCTTACAATCATCTGTGACTCCGGTTCCAGGGGGATCTAATGCCTCTGCCCTCTGCAGACACTGCACGCATGTGCAGATACACACATTCCCATAACTAAAAATAATTTTAAAAATAAAACATTAAAAAAAAGCTAAAAAGTTGTCCTTGTGAGTACCATGATTGGGCTGTAGGACCATATTTCTGAAATGGCTGCCACACAGACCTCCAACTTCAGGGAGCATGTCTGAGGCCCCTCTGGTAGGGATGAGAACCCTAGGTCTTGGCAGAGTCCACTCCATGAGCCACTCATGGCTCATGACCAGACACTTTGGGAATGGAAGAACATGTTACTCTGGGACCCCCAGAAAAGAGGAAATTTGAGCCTGATTGATTTAAACACTCAAAGAGGTGTGTGTCTCGTATATGTTCTGATCAGCTGGGAAAGAACGCAACGGCTATATATGTAAAAGCTGGGCTGAGTCTGTGTGGCCTGAACTCCATCCCACTGGGGAACCCTGAGTAGAACATGCAGAACAGGAACTACAGCATGCCGGGGGCATGAATTCTTCCTCTCTGGCCTTATACTGAGACACAGAAAGAGATAGAGCCCTAAGGTGTGGTGCCGTGGGATGATCTTTCTGGACCCTGTGGGTGTGTACTCCTCTCATTGGTTAATAATAAAAGCTGTTTAACCGCCAGCCTCCAAACCACAATCCCAGAGAACTTAGACAACAATGAGGACACTAAGAGAGACTTACATAGATCTAATCTACATGGGAAGTAGAAAGTAGAAAAAGACAAGATCTCCTAAGGAAATTGGGAGCATGGGAACCTTGGGGTAGGGCTGAAGGGGGGAGGGGATAGGCAGGGAGGGGAGCAGAGAAAAATGTAGAGCTCAATAAATATCAATAAAAAATGTATAAAAAAGCTGTTTACATCTTCGAACACCTGATATTTGATAAAGAAACAAAAAATATCAAATGGAAAAAAGAAAGCATATTCAACAAGTGGTGCTAGCATAACTGGATATCAACATGTAGAAAAATGAAAACAGACCCATATCTATCACCATGCACAAAACTCAAATCCAAATGGATCAAAGACCTCAATGTAAAGCCAGCCACACTGAACCTTATAGAAGAGAAAGTGGGAAATACACTTGAACGCATTGGCACAGGGAACCACTTCCTAAATAGAACCCCAGCAGCACAGACACTGAGGGAAACAATTAATAAATGGGACCTCCTGAAACTGAAAAGCTTCTGTAAAGCAAAGGACACGGTCAACAAGATAAAATGACAGCCTACAGAATGGGAAAAGATCTTCACTAACCCCACATCAGACAGAGGTCTGATCTCCAAAATATACAAGGAACTCAAGAAATTGGACACCAAAAGAACACATAATCCAATAAAAAAAAATGGAGCACAGACCTAAACAGAGAACTCTCAACAGAGGAATCTAAAATGGCTGAAAGACACTTAAGGAAATGTTCA
>PVIU01000344.1:0-13036 GCA_004026605.1 Ondatra zibethicus | reverse complement strand
TACCTGTAAGAATGGCCAAGATCAAAAACACTGTTGACAACTTATGCTGGAGAGGTTGTGGGGAAAAGGGAACACTTCTGCATTGCTGGTGGGAATGCAAGCTGGCACAACCCCTATGGATGTCAGTGTGGTGATTTCTCAGAAAATTAGGAAACAACCTTCCTCAAGACCCAGTAATATCACTTTCCACTTTTGGGTATATATCCAAAAGATGCTCAATTGTGCCACAAGGACATGTGCTCAACTATGTTCATAGCAGCTTTATTTGTCATAGCCAGGAACTGGAAACAACCTAAATGCCCCTCGATCAAAGAATGGATAAAAAAAAATGTGGTACATTTACATAATGGAGTACTACACAGCAGAAAAAAATAACGACAGTTTGAATTTTGCAGGAAAATGGATGGAACTAGAAAGCATTATTTTGAAGTAACCCAGACACAGAAAGACAATTATCACATGTACCCACTCATAGGTGGTTTTTAAACATAAGGCAAAGAAAACCAGCTTACAAACCACAATTCCAGAGAATTTAGACAACAATACAGACACTAAGAGAGACTTACATAGATCTAATCTACGTGGGAAGTAGAAAGTATAAAAAGACAAGATCTCCTGAATAAATTGGGAGCATGGGGACCTTGGGGGAGGGTTGAAGGGGAGGGGAGAGGCAGGGAGGGGAGCAGAGAAAATGTAGAGCTCAATAAATATCATGGGGGGAAAAAAGCTGTTTAACCACTAGCCAGGCAGGATAAGGTTAGGGGGAACAATCAAACTGAGAACTCAGATGGTGGGGGTGGGGAGTCAGAGAGATGCCAGCCAGCCACCGAACAAGCAGGACATGTAGAAAATGAGGTAACAAGCCTTGAGACACATGGCAAAACATAGCTAGAAATACGAGTTAATTTAAAAATAAGCCTGAGCTATTGGTGGAGCATTAATAATTAATATAAGCCTCTGAGTGATTATTTGGGAGCGGCTGCCGGACAGGGCGGGGCAGAGAAACTGGTTTACGGTATGGAGCCTACGACACTTAGAGGCCCAACGTGTGCACACAGCACATACCCAGGGCCACCTTTCTTTGCAGAGGAGAGGTGAAGCCACAGAGCCTCCATGAAGGCAAATCCACCCTGGGTGACAGGTGGAGGACAGACTCCCACTGTGGTTGAACCAGGAAGGCCCAACCCCAAGGAGGCAGGGCCCACGAAGAGAATCCCAGTGACTCTCACACCAGGCCTACCTCAACCTGGAGCACCCAGATTCAGCCAAAGGGGAAGTTGCATGAATACAAGTAGGACCAGCCACTCCCGAGCACAGGGATGGGATAAAGGCTGACCCGGCATGATTCAAAGTAACCCCATTTCTCAGAAGAAACATGCCAGGCAGAGTATTCTAAAGTCATCCACGACTTCCCCAGAGGCCAGTGATGGAGCTGGGCATGAGTGGATCCATGGAAATGACCCAACAACGATGCTCAAGGATGGGACCCTGGACACCAGGTGAGTCTTGGTTTATCTAATGTCTGGAGAGTCTATCCCCATCTACCTAAGGCTAGTTGGTCCCTGGAGCAGCCCCCTGGGAATGTCCTGCTCTTACAAGCTGACAGGGACATGGGACAGGGATAAAAAAAAAACCATGTGGGGTGTGTTATGGTATCTAAGCTGTGTCCTAGCCTCCAAGCAACTGTCTACCATTGGGCCTGTGTTTCCTCGTCAACAAAGTGAAGGCATGGAAGCTACCTGTGACTTCCCTTGGCATGACCTCAGGCTTCTAACTATAGCACCCTGCAAAGTACTGGACCCTGAACCCCGGGCACAAGTGAGCATTTCGTTGCACTGTATTTTTAGGTAACTGTATAGCAGACTCCAGGGATCTGGGATAGCCCACTGAAAGATGCTCCTTGTAGCTCAGACATTTTCATCCCTATGAGCCAGAGGTTGGCAGAGTGGGGCCCTACATTCCCAAGTACCCTGGTACTTGCACACACACACACAAGGATGCAGATATGGAGGCCAGAAGTTGATGTCAACTGTCTTCAACTCTCCATTTGTTTTGGGGGTTGTTTGTTTATTGAGACAGACTCTCACCTAACCTGGAGTTCAACAACTCAGCTAGTCCAGTTGGCTGCAAGCGCCAGGAAATGCCTATCTTGGCCTCCAGAGCACGTGGTTGCAGATACATACTGATGCATGTACTGGGGATCCGAACTCAGATCCTCAGCTTGCACAGCAAACCCTTCCCCTACTGAACAATCTCCCCTCACCCCTAAACAGGTGTTTCTGGCCAGCCGAAGCTCTCCCCAAAGTTTGAATTCAGACCCAAGACCTCTGTCACCTTAGGGCCCCGTTACCACACAGGGAGGTTGCATGTGTTTATATCGAGTACAAGAAAGGGGGTCGCCCTCTGCTTCTTTGCTTGGCAATGTCCTGGGTTGCTTCCGAGATGTCCCTGAGGAAAAGCAGTCATGGCTAACAAATGCAGAGAGAGCCAGGAGGACTTCTTCCCACCATAGCTTGGGTAGACACCTGACTGACAAGGGGAAGGGAAATCATAGTTTCCTCCCCTTATCCGTAGGTGACAAATCCCAAGACACCCCCACCCCCGAAGGGACGCAGAGGTACCAAACACCATAAACAGCAAGGCGTTACAATAACTATGGTAAAGCTGAACTCCTAAATCAGGCACAATAATACATTAAAACAGTAGCCACTAATAAAATAGCTAAATATAATAACATACTATAATAGGTTAAGAGAGTGCGGCCTTTCACTCTGCAGAGAGCTAACTATACCATCATTCCTGCTGTGACGTGATGGACCTGTGTCTGCACTATGAATGATGCAGGCCTTAGGAACAAGCATGGACTGCCAGGGACAACCTGAAAATACATCAGCGGGAGACACAGAGTGTTCCCTGCCAGTCTGGATTATCCAAGAGTGAAGCCACTGGATGGGTAGCGTACACGGTGGATACACTGAGTCCAGGGATCTTTTATGTCCTAGTAGGCCGGAACAGGTCCATCCAAGTGTGGTGTATTGTGTGTACAAATAAGTCTAAGGACCTCTGGTGGGTCCTCAGAACAGCACACAATGTACATTGCTTATTCCTTCAGTTTTCCATCATGTATTTTTGTTGGGTATCTGAAATCTCACAAATCAGAAACTTGGAATAGGGGAGGTCCTACTGCACCAGACACTCTGATAAGGCTTGGAAAGAAATACTCCCGCTTGGGAGGGGTCGCTGAGGTTGCTGGGACCCTAGAGGGCAGGAAGGGCATTCCTAGTGTGGCTCCCTAGGTTAAGGAGCCAAGCAGGAAGCAGGCAGGATGGAGGACTGCCCCCAGCTGGGAGCGCTCGGTGAGCAGTCTCCAAGCAAAGGCTTGTCTCTAGGACTAAGGACAGCCAGAGGGAGACATTATTAAATTTGTGCCACAGGAAGATGAGACTCGTGGCCATCTGTACGACGGGTGAGAGAAGCGTTAGAGACAAGGGAATCAAAGTGTCCTATCAACATCTTGGCAGGCAGTAGTGGGGGTGGGGGAGACACCAGAGGGAAGATTTGGATTTCTCCGAAAGGTAAAAGCAGGCAGTTAAGGGTGGTTGGAGATGCATAGGCTCTGAGCTGAATGACTTAGGTGGATAGAAATCATCTTAGAAAGCCCAGAGAAGCAGGCCTAAGAATAGGAATGACTTTTCTGATGTGGTAAGCCTGAGGTGTCTATGAAACAAATGGGTGGCAGGAAGATGCTGGGAAATGAGGGCACGGGCAGCTGAGGTCACAGGTCTCACTCTGCATCCAGAGCCATCAGAAACTTGCATCCACCCCATCCACTGGCCTGCTTGCACAGTGAGGCCATCTGGAGGGAAGCCAGGTCATGGCATAGCAATGGGACACATCACAATTTATACCCAGGAATATTAATTTCAAACAGGTGGGAAATACAGGCCAGGGGAGTAGACAGGAAGAGACCTGGGCGCCCATTCATCAGGGGTTCAGATCAGCCAGACCAGATGTTCTGAAAAAAATGCAAAGAATTTCATAATTTATCCCGCAGACAAGAAGTGGAGAAGGTTGGAAAAGGTTGGGGCAGGCGGCCTGGAGTTTCAGGTCAGACAGGAATCCTGGGGCAAGAGGGTATTGAATGTTACTTCCCATTTCTAGCTGAGGACAAGCAATGCCAGACACAGCCCACCATGCCTCCCTGGAGGATAGGAGCAACACTGCCATGGAAAAGCAATAACACCTGTATCCGAGGTCCCTCCATCCATCCTCAGGAGGGAACCTGATGATCCAGACAGTCACCATCCCCTCTGGGGTACTTGTGACTGGGAAACTGTAGGCCAAGATGGGCCAGCCCACACTCTCTGGCCAGCCCCACTCTCTCTGGCCAGACCCACAAGCCTCCTGTGGCCCTGGCCATGTGGTCTTGCTCTCCCACGCTCAGGTAGAAAAGCCAGGGAAGAGGTGAGCAGTGTGCCATGCTGTATACAACAGAACCCAGAAGGGCATCTAACCCAAGCATTGACTGAGGAACTGACCTTTAAAAAGCCAGGGTGTCTGGCCAGTGAGATGACTAAGCAAATAAAGACATTTGCTACACCAGCCTGGTGGCCTAAGTTCAATCCCCAGAACCTATACAAAGGTGTGAGGAGAGAACCTGACTCCATAAAATTGTCCTCTAACCGCCACACTCACTGTGGCAACCACGGCACACGTCTGGCCCCCATGTCACACACGTGCACAACGACACTACATGTGAGCAAGACCACATGGCCAGGGCCACAGGGCCACAGTAAATAATTTTTCAAATGTGAAATAAGTAGATAAAAGCCCTGGTTCCTGTCTCAGGTCCATCTTGTTTGCTGTAATAAAACACCCTGTCAGGAGGCAGCTTAGAGAGAAAGGCTTCTATCCACTCACAGTCACCCACTGGAGCAAGGAAGTGAAGGCAGGCACTTGAGAGAGGTCACAACACAGCCACAGTCAAGGGCGGAGAGAGAAACGCTTGCATGCTAGACTCAGTTCACTCCCTCATTCCTATGTAATCTGGTACCCAAACCAAAGCAATGGTACTGCCCAATTGTAGACATCAATTAATGTAAACGATATCATCCCCCACAAACGTACCCGCAGGCCAACCTGATCTCCAGGCCCGAATGAGACTCTCTTCCCTGGGTGATTCTAGATTGTGTCAAGCTGGCAATTAAGTCAACCATCAGCTTCCACGCTTCCATCAAGAGCAAAACTCTGACAAAGTAGAGCCCTGGTGGGTCCTCAGTAGCTCACACGGATCCCCTCAGGCTGCCTAAACCTGGAGTCTGTGCCACGGTTGATGAAAGGCTGCCTGACTGACAGAATCACAGGGCAGTATTTTATCCCAATCAGACAGAAGCAGGGCTGGGGCTTTTACAGTTACAGCAGAGCCCCGTGTCTGGAAGAGATGAGACCTGTCAGCTTATCAGGCATGAGTTCAAACTGAGCCTGGGACGTGTGAGGGAGACTGGTAAGTAGGGATTGAGTACCTTCGCTACTCCTTATAAAAGGATGTCATTCGGGAGATGGCTCGGTGCATGAAACACTTCTCTCGCATGAGGAGCCCAGCTTGACCCGCAAAACCCACAGGAAAATGTCTCTAGCAGTGACACATACTTGTAATCTCAGCATTGGGGAAACTGAGACAGGGGGACTTCTGGATCTCGCTGGCCAACCACTCTAACATAAATAGTGATCTTTAAGGCCCACGAGAGATAATGTTTCTAAAGCAATATCCAAGGCTGTCTTCTGGTCTCCACACAAGTACACGCACGTATATATATGTACCCAGCACGCTCACTACAAACACACACGGAAATAAAGGGACCCATTTGAAGTCGCCAGCTCATCATAATGAGCCTTCCCTCACCAACTGCGTGCCCAGGGAAAACTCGGGCATAGCACCTTAGGGTAGGCATTTGCCAGTCACAGGGCCAACAAGACAGAATGAAAAGTACAGGGTCCACAGGACAGACCACAGTCCTGGGTCTATATTGTAGGACTCCAAAGTAGCAATAAAGAGAGCCAGGCAGGGCACAAGAGACTGACTCCCTACCAGCCACAAGGTCACCACTGTTGGAGCCCAGCTCCTGGAAAGACGGACCCAGTCTATCAGAGCTTGCCAGTTAGGGGCCTAATAGGTGTATGCTGACGGGTGTGGGGAAGGATTGTTGGAAGCAGAGCGTGAAGAAGGATGAGAGAAAGAGAGCTCACAGTAAACCACTCGGCCATCTTCCAGGGTGGCTTGTCTCAGGGGTCCCTAGGGGGGAGAAGTCCAAGCCTCAATTCTGTATTGAGCCTGACCTTGCTCTCCTTAGGCCTGGGACCCCCTCATCTGTAACACTGACCCCACAGCACTCATTACCTTCCTGATAATTTGCAGCCTCCCTGATCAGGCCTGGTCTCTGTGATCTAAGTGTTGTCGTCAACCCAGGGCACACGGGGACTCTCGGGAACCATTTGTTGAGTGAACAATGAAAAGAACGGGTAGGTTATTCAGGATTTCAGAGCTGGCATGTTGGGAAGAGGGGGGGTGAGGCTGGGTGGAGGGAGTAGAAGTGAGGCTTTCCTCCTCCTCCTCTGCCCCCCACAGGCCCCCTCGTCCTGAGTGGTTGGGTCCTAGTGAGGGAGCCAGCAGACCAGCAGCGTCCCGGCTGCCGGGAGCAGTGACTCAGCCGCCATCTGTTATTTAACGAGAAGATGACAAGCCAATTGGCGAGCATCCCCCCTTCTCTTTAATATGGCAAATCGAAAAATGTGACTCTCTTGATCTGTATTTCTGACTCTCTCACTCTTACTTCTTTTCGCTCCACAGTAAACAGGGACAGGATTTGCCAGGCAACCCTCTGGAGACTCCTCGGTGCTGAGCATTGTCTTTTGCTAAAGGTGAGGCAGGTTCTGCCCAAGTCACACCCTCCCTAGCACTGCCAGGGAACTGGGTCAGCTCCAACCTGGTGTCCATTGAGAAGTCCAAAACCACAGCCCACTTCAGAGAGGCTAGGCTGCTGTGGTTGGTGACAAGCTGGTTATACAGGACAGGCAGGGTCAGAGGCTACACCTTGAGTTAGGGCAGAAGGTGGGAAGACGTTCACTCCAGGCTAGTCCCATAGCTGACCCTGGGTGTGCCTTTGGAAGTCCGGGTCTCCGTCTGCAGAGAGGCATTGCTAAGCCCCAGTGTTCTGAAGTTAGCCCTGAAGCTGAGGTCCTTCCTTTGGGACAAGGTTTCCAAGGTCTGGCAGAGATCCGTGTACCTCTTGGCAGACTGGGCATCATTGTTTAGGAGGGATGTGGTCCACTGTAGTTGAGACCCCTGTATGTTGAGTAAGCCTTGGGTCTAGGTGTGTGTGTGTTAGAAAGGAAGGTGGTAGCCACCAGGTGTAAGAACTATCTACCAGAGAGAAGCATCTGGAAAGGAAGCCCCAAAATTGCCAGCCTTGGGCAGTGATGGCCACCTCTTCCTACTCAGAGGTCAGCAGTAAGCCGTATGCAGCTTAGCTATAGAACATGTATTGATCCTATTGCTAGAAGGGTCCACTCTCTATCCTCTGGAGTTAGTATTCTCTCTCTGTCTCTCTCTCTGTCTTGCTGTGTTTGAAATGGGGTCTTAAGCAGATTGATCTCAAGCTCACTGTGTAGACAAAGATGGATTGAACTCCTAAAGGTCCTGTCGAAGCCTCCCTAATGCTGGGATTACAGTTGTGTAACACTGTGTACCTCAACTGGGTCCCCCTTGGTCCTTACAGGCTCCCAGTATACAGGAACTCTAGCCCCACAGATTTTTTTTAATCATAGCTTCTAGCTCAGGGAGCCACACAGTACATCCATAAATAGAACATTTATTTAGAAACTGAACAAACCAGGGTCTGATTCTACGTGAATGAAGGAACCCCTTTAAGATTCAGTTTCAGAGGCAGGTGGATCTCTATGAGTTCAAGGTTGGCCTGGTCTGCAGAGTGAGTTCCAGAATGGCCAGGGCTACACAGAGAAATCCTGTCACGAAAAACAACAAACAACAACATAGGACAAGGAGTCTCAGTTTCCCCACCGGATCAACAGGGCTCAAATGTTAACCCACAATGGCACAGTGAGACCGAACAAATGGAAGGGCTAGGGGTTACTGTCTGAGAACCCAGCCGTTTTTCCTCCTTGGTGTCAAGTCTCTTCACCCCTAAATCTGGCCACCAGCTCTCCTTCCTGCCTGGACAGAGGACCTGGGGGGCAGGAGGGACTGAGACACGGCCACGTGCTCTGCCTCAGTCCAAAAGCCCTACTCACGTGACCATCGACAGTGGATTGATGAAATTAAGCACAGATGGTTACTTTGTTGTTGTTCTTTGAACTGGCAGCTGCTGGTATAAAAATAAATTAAATTAAATTTCACATAAGTCAGACTTTTTTGTATTTTTTTCAAAATGATCTAAGTTTCTCTGTGTTGTTGTCGTTAGATTGTTTTCTTTCTTTTTAACATACGGAGGCAGAGAAAACTCCAGGGCACTGGAAACACGAAGGGGAGGCTCATCCCTCCCTTGCACAGCCACCTCCTCAGCGTACTCAAAGGCCGTAGAGGTAACTGTGCTGGCTGGGAGGCCACAGAGGCCTGGTGTCAATCTGGAGGGGGCTGCCCACCAGCCATGTGCGCTTGGGCAAGTCCTTTGGCTTCTCTGTGCTTCCTTTACTGTTCCCTGAAGGAGATAAGAACAACCAGGAGATAAGAACAACCGCCCCTTGGGATAAGGAGTAGAGAATTGTGCCTGGTTCCCGGTGTTCCGTGCTCTCAGCTGGTTGTCGGTACCTGGGAAACTGTAAGCAAACACAGCATCGTTACACACGGAAGCATCACCATGGGGTGCATGGAAAGACACCCCTTGTGCCTACCTAATATCCAGAAGACTCTCAGAACCCACTCCCCGAAACCAGTCCTTGCCCATCCATAGTCCCCTCTGCCTCTCTGAACCTCCCTTCCACCCGCAGCACCCCGGACAGGAACCCAGCATTTGCAGGGAGGGAAAGTGGGGACTTGGGCTGGTATTCGCCCGCCATCCCGTAACCGCAGCCCTCATTCATCCTCTGTACCTAGAAACTCCTTTCTTCTCTCCACGGCCAGGCCTGGAGCCACCTGTTCTAGAGCACACTGCCTCCGGCCTCTGGTGACAGTCTTACAGGGAGCATTTAGCCCCGATGGCGGATCAAAGCCCCTTAGGAGCTGCACGTGCCATGTTTTCTGACTCATGAGGAAAGTGGTCTGGAAAGAGACAACATGCCAGTAAAGGTGGGAGAAATGCCCCAAGGCACCTTCAACTCTTCCCACAGTCCAGCCGTCCACCCGGGCTGCGCCCTTCTCTTCTGCCTACACCAGCCCCACCCACTGCCTGCCCCTGTGACCAGATTGTTCTGTGAGTTGCTAGCTGACCATGCAGGGAGACAGCATCACTGTATTACACAGTAGCACGCTGAGAGCGGAGACGACACACGTGACAGGGATGTGAGGAGGGGGAGGGGCTCCATACGGGTGTGGAAGAAGGAGAGAGGTGAAGAAACTGATCAAGTGTGTTGAGGGGCACAGGGGCAGCAAGGGGAAAGGCCCTGGAGGCAGCAAGCCAGACTGTGGAAGCCCAAGGGTACCATGGGGACTACAGGCTCATCTGTGATCAGGAGTAGCCAGAGCAGTCACACGTGTGCTCTTCCTCCTGTAGCCCTGGCACATGCCATCAACCCACATGGCATGGTCTGGGCTTAAAGTCATCCCGAGGATGACTGCTTAGGCCTCATGCTGCTCAGCATCCGTCCCACCGCCCCCAGAGAGCTGAGGTCCTGCATAGGTTATAGCAGAGACATCTCTGACTTCCGGGAAGAGGACAGGGGATGTGACCGGCAGACCGGACAGGATGCTACAGCGATAAGCCAAAGGCAACCTAGGAGTGTAAAAACCAAGATGGAAGGTGGAGGCGGGAGAGAAATTTGACATCTGAGGTTGGGAGAGGAGTTGGTTCTGGGCAGTTAATCTACCTATGCTCCTAGCCAGACGGAGCCCCCAAACCTCTCAGGAACATATTTTGACTCCCTTTCTCATCCAGAGGGGCCCAGCACAGCCCTGAGGAGGGTAGGCTAGCTCACAGAGGGTATTAAGGGTTGACAGGGAAAGAGGATTTCCTTTAAAAACACCTTCCTGAGACCTGGGGTGGGAACAGAACACTTCTCTGACCTTGGGCAAGGGCCCTGCCATCAGTGGGCCTCCGGGTGGCGTCACTGCAGTGGGCTCGGGGTGCTGCCAGGGCACCTTAGATTGAGGGACTTACCAACAGCAAGCGCCGACCCGCCTCGGTGGCGGGAGGCAGGAGCCTGCAGAGTCAGAGCCTGGTGAGGAGCTGCGATCTAGTCTGGAAGCACCCAGCCATTTTAGCCTTTACATATATAAATCTATCTTTACTAAGACAGGGTCTATGCTTACAGACTTCCAATTTTTTCTTTTAGTTCCTGGTCAAGACATAATAGCCTTAATAAATAAATTTAATATTAGAAAGAAAGAAGGAAGGAAGGAAGGGTGGGAAGGAAAAGTAGAGAGGGAGGGAGGAACAAAGGAAGTCGATGGGCCCCCATAAGGGTGTTAATCCACACCTTCGGACTCTGCTCTCAGAATGGGTCACCTGATGAAAATGGCGCCCCCACATCTTCACCTGGGAAGAGAGAGATCAACATTCAGGTTGGGGTGGGGGGGGGCATGGACATTCAGTCTAAGGCAACATCCATAAAACGAATTACGTGGATAGGAGCCATAGATTCCAGTTTATTTCAGAAGCAGCTGGGCCTCGCTGCAAGTCTACTACACCCACTACGTGTGTGGAAACGACAGTCCATCCTGCTCCTGTGAGAGAATCCAGAACTCCCTCTCCTGAGGGGGCAGAGCTGAGTCTGGCCCTCCTCCCCCATCTAGGCAATGCCATGGTGAACACTGTCAGCCTGGAGGCCTCGAGAATCACCCAGAAGGCAAAGCTCTAGGTTTGTCTGTAGGGAACTTTCTTGATTATATTAACTGAGGTAGAGTGGTCCGCCCTGAATGTTGGTGGTATCATTTGATAGGCCAGGCTCCTAGGCTGCGTAAAAAGATATACATGGTTGTGCATACATGTGTATGTACACATGTGTGCATATTTGCATGTATACATGTGTGCACACATGTGCATGTGTATTGTGTGGATACGTGCAAGTATACATGTGTGCGTGTGTTACATGCATGTGTGTATGTGTACATATGTGTATAACAATAATAATTAAAGAAGAGATTATGAATTTGGAAGGAGAAGAGTGATAAACATGGAAGGCTAATACATGAAGTTCTCTAAAAAATTCTTTTGTTTTTGGTTTGTTGTTGCTTTTGTTTTTTGTTTTGTTTTGTTTTGCTTTTGGGTCTTTGAGGCATGGTTTCTCTTTGCAGCCCTGGCTGTCCCAGAACTAGCTCTTGTAGACCAGGCTGGCCTCAAAACTCACAGAGATCCACCTGCCTCTGCCTCCTGAGTGCTGGGATTAAAGGTGTGCACCACTATATGACAGAAAAATTCTTTAAGAAAAAGAATGCAAGTACTGGCAGGGCATGGTGAGGCGGGTGAGGCGGGTGAGGCATGGTGAGGCAGGTGAGGCGGGTGAGGCATGGTGAGGCGGGTGAGGCGGGTGAGGCGGGTGAGGCATGGTGAGGCGGGTGAGGCATGGTGAGCAGGGTGAGGCAGGTGAGGCGGGTGAGGCGGATGAGGCGGGTGAGGCGTGTCTACAACCTCAGTCCTTTAGAGGCAGAAGTCTGCACTACAGAGCAAGGCCCTAGAGAGAGGAGAAAGGACAGAAAGGGGAAAGGAACAGAAGGGAGGGAGGGGGAGAGCAACATGGCATAGCACAAATAACCCAGCACTTGGAGATCTGAGTTAGGAAGATCTGGAATTCAAGGTCATCCTCAGTGAGTTCAAGGTCAGCTTGGGCTACGTAAGATCTGTAGGGCACAGGATGGAGGGAGGGGAAGATGTGAGCCCCCAGCCTCAGCTCTGAGAATGAACTATCTAGGGTGTTCTCCTTTGTTTTCTCTTGATGTGATAAGACACTATGGCCAAAAGTAACTTGGGGAAAAAAGGGTTTATTTCACCTTACAGCTTACAGTCCACCATGAAGGGAAGTCATGGGCAAGAATTCACAGTAGAAACTTAGAGGCAGGAACTCAAGCAGAAGTCGTGGGGGAGCACGTCTTACCGGCTTGCTCTTCATGACTTGCTCAATCTGATTTCTTACACACCCCAGGACCATCTGCCTAGGGTGGCCCTGCCCACAGTGGGCTGGGCCCTCCCACATCAATCATTCATCAAGAAAATGCTCTACAGAAAATGGTCTACACGCCAGTTTGCTGGAGGTATCTTCTCAGTTGTTTCCTCTTCCCAGATAATCCGAGCCTGTGTCAAGTTTACCAAAATCCTAGCCAATCACAGAGGTGAGCCAGAGTCCTCCATCTCTCCATGTAGGTTTTCCAGTTCAGTGTGCAACCACGTGGCTGCACAGAGCGAGAAATGGGCATGATCAGATGCCTTTGGGACTTTCCCTTGTTTCTTGTTGTTATGTTTGAGCCTGTCGTCCAGGCTGACCTTAAACAATCCTTCTGCCCCAGCTTCCCAAATGCTGGGTTTGCTGGTGTGAGACACTAAGTTTGACTTCTTTCCCCCCCCCACCCCGTCCTCGTGAAGCTTCAGATCCAATCACAGGGTAACCTGGATGTCTTTAACCTTTTTCATCCCCCAACGGCCTCAAGGCTGAATGCCTGTAAAGACACATCAGCTTCATGACAGGGACTAACCTTCAGTGTGGGTTTCAGGAAGCACACACTGGCTTGTGGCCAGTGAGGACCGACACACCTGAGACAGACTTGATCAGAGAAGGGCTGTGAAGTGTTTGCCTTGCAAATACACAGACCTGATTCCAGCCGCCATCACCCACGTGAAAGAGTTGAGTGTGGCGGCAAGCACACCTGTAATCC